>CAJHQP010008697.1:0-25707 GCA_905132765.1 Moricandia arvensis | reverse complement strand
GGACATCGATAAAATAGATAAAATCATATGTGAAAGTTGAATTCACGAGCATCATTTGGGTATTATGATTAACTGGGACTAAAATGGTAATTAGGAAAAAAAGGTAATTTACCACATAGGTGATTTAATTAATCATCCCATATTCAAAATCTACCACTTAATTTGTCCTCTGTGTGACTACGCAGTGTGTGTATCTAACTTTCACATAAATAACGGGGTTTGCATGTCTCCAACAGACTGAACTTCATAAAATTAGTTTGGGATTTCGGATATGGGTATCTCGGGTGAAAAAAATGTAGGGTAATAAGAAAAAGATATTAGTTTCAAATATTATATGCATGGAGATGGACCGCTGTTTTATTATATGAGGCATTAAAAATTTTAGTTGTTCGTGTCACATGTGCCTTATATTGGTAATCTTGTTATGATCAGGCTGTGATTTTGACCAGAAAAAAAGAGATACCGGTGTGATATCGTGGATTTGATAGCTAGGATTAGGTTCCTCGGACTTATTATTTAAGATCCTAATCCGTTCTGAAATAGAATATCCGGAATGTGTGATCTAAATTCGGATAGTAAAATTTGAGATATGTCCAAACTTGATTTGGATTAGGATATCTTAATTTTTATGTACAGTATCTGAATCCGAATATGTATTTTTAATATATATTAAATTTTTAATTTTATTAATAATAATATTAATATATTAGAATTTATATATAAAATCAATTTTATAGTATTATATTTTAATTTAACTAATATTATAGGTCATATATATATTCATAAATTTGGTATAATATTTAATGTATTTTTAAAATACTTTTTTTATATTTTTTTGCAATATTTTTACCCGAATCTTGTCACAATATCTAGACGAATATCCGAAGTCTAAATTCCTCGCAAACGTAAATATGAATCTGGATATTAAAATCACGGATCCAGCGAATCCGGATCCAAATATCCAAGTTTCCCAAATATCTAGATCCGTCCCACCCATAGCCAAGACATCAGTATTAGTTGTCTCTTAACAAGAATTTCTTAATAAATATAATGATATTTTAATGCCAAATTTTATGCTGATTGATCGTTATTCCCTTTGCTGGCGGGTAATTATGTTTTCATTTTGATCAATAGTCGACGGATTTTGTTTCGAAATTATTTATATATTACACAGACTGCTGTGAGAAAAAAGATATTTTTCTGACCATAAACATCGAACATTAATATTAAAGAAATACTCTAGAATAGAGTTAAAAAACTTTTTATCACAAAAATAGTTTTTATAGAAAAAAATGATCAAAATAAACTTCAAGTAAATGGTGTAAGTATACATTTATACCTTTTGACTTTGAGTTAACTAATCTAGACTTAAAATTTAGAGTTATGAGTTAAAGTTTTGGAAGTGAAGTTTAAAATTTCAAAACTAACGTGTGCGTTGAAAAGTATATATTATTTGGTCAATTTCAAAACTTACGTGTGCGTTGAAAATATATATTTTTGCACTGCAGAATTCACTGACAGCTTACGATTTTACCTTTTAAAGCAAAAAAATCTAGTATTAAACTTACAGAGAAGTGTATTTATAGGAGGTCAATTTTGCTTTGTCCAGATTTTGACTTTTCAGAACATATTTCATATGAACCGTGGAAGTATACGGAATATTAATTTTGTATTTGGCTGAAACTTTGATTTTTTTAGTAGACATTTCATTGAAATACACTCTACAGAAATAAGTTAATTTTGTGTTTTATGAAAATGTGACCAAAATTTATTAAAGTATAGACTTCACGTAATGTCCACTAATCTTAAAAAACTTCTTTTTAGTAGAGATTGCATTAAAATTTACTCTGCAAAGATAAATTAATTTTGTGTTTCAGAAGAAGTCCACTATTTAACTAATTGAGATTTGGTCAAACACAAAACTAATCTGTTGACTTTTGATAATTAAACTTCAGATGAATTTATATAGTTTTAGATGTCTAATAAGTTTACTAGTGAAAAATCCAATTTGGTCTTGCAAAACTGAGCTCTTTTTTTTTTTAATTATAGACTAGAGATGAATTCTACTCTAGAAAGTCAAATATGGTGAATTCTAGTCAATTGCATAATTAACATTTTTATGCAAACTTGTCTTGAAGTTTACTAGTGTAAAATCACAATTTTTCAAATAAAAAAATTTACAAATTATCTAATTGCAAAAAGTAACCTAAATAATAGACTTCATCAGTTCATTGACAGTATACAAATGTGGACTGCAAGTTAAGTCTACTTTGTGCAGATAGAGTAGATTAACTTGAAGTCTATGTATAAAATTTTATTAGAAGTGCATTTGTATACTATTCATCATGTTTTCACGATTTTATATTTTTACAGAGCGTAGTAGTGAATCCTAAAGTTCTTGAATGAATTTTAAAAAATTTGTGTCATAATTATGGAACTATCAAATTTCTTGTTTGATTAGGTGATTAATTAATAAGTGTAGACTCCCTTAGAAGTCTACTTATGTAATTTTTATCAAACATGAAATATTTTTTCGCTAATTTTGTCTATTTTTTTTTGCAGAGCATGGCTCAGTTACATGTTATATACCGAGAATGGGTGGTGATACTCTTTATGAGATTTTGTTTGAAGTATACTCTTCGGATTTCTTGAAAAGTCTTTGTTATTAGTTTTATTCTTGAGACTTCTTTAGAAGTCTTTGTAAATTTTTTTGTTCTCACATGTGTATTAGTTATTGTCTTTTGCTTATAAGTAAAGTTTGATATGTTTATGTATTACAATCATGGTAAATTCAATTTTGGTTGATTAGAGTATGTCGTGATAAATTGATAGCTAAAAAGATAAATAATATTATACAAGTGAAGTACAATTAGTGGGAGAGTGATTTTTAAAGATTTTGAAGAATTTATAATTTCTATTGTTATTGGTGTAATGATTCTTAAAGCTTAATCAAATCTTATGTTATTTGTGTGGTAATTTTATAATTGTTCTTAAATCCTTAGTTATTGGCACAATAATTTTGTAAGTCATTTTAGAATCTTTTATTATTCAAAAATGAGGTATATTTAGACTTTGCAATTTTATTAAACTTTTGTGTTATTGAAACACGGATTCTTTACATTTTAAAGGGGGGTGGCGGGAGGGGTTATTGGAGAATGATTTATGTAGATTTTGTGGATTAAAAAATTGAAATTTTTTGAAGAACTGAAATTTTTTCCTAGATTTTAAGAATCATTTGCATCCATATTTATAGAAACCATACAATTTGTATATATTGTCGTCATAGTTTTTCACAGAGTCATATTAGTTTTCTTATTGTTTATGTAAAGTAACTATATAAAAATATTCTTCTAGGAAATTTCCATATAACTAGTATGTTAATGTGCTGAAACATATGAACGTAACAATAAGATATGTCAATAAAAAATATTTATATGGTTTTAGAGGGGTTATTAGTAAGTAAATTCTCATGGACTTTGAAATTTTTGACACTCTCTTGGTATTAGTTCATGAATTTTAAAAATCTTAATAGAATCCATTGTTATTGTTTTAAGAATTTTCAAATCAATTTAAATCCTTTGTTATTCAAAAAGTTTAGTTTATATTGATTCTCTAATTCTAACTAAATCTAGTGTTATTAAAACATGAATTCGGACTAAACTTTCAAAATATGATATGTATGCATGAGATTTTCAAAATCTATGTGATAAAAAATAAAAAAAATTTCTTACCAAATATCTATTGAATTTTCAATCCAAATTATATGTCCAAAATTAAATCTTACATTTTTGAATATATAATTATATTTTTATACTTATATG
Organism: Moricandia arvensis; assembly: GCA_905132765.1. Classification (NCBI taxonomy): domain Eukaryota; kingdom Viridiplantae; phylum Streptophyta; class Magnoliopsida; order Brassicales; family Brassicaceae; genus Moricandia; species Moricandia arvensis. The sequence continues at coordinate 21,886 of CAJHQP010008697.1, read as the reverse complement.
TTTAATATATAAGTGTATTTATATATTATTCATACATTAAATTTTTATATAATTTCATTTTTGAATAAATAATTATATTTATATTGTTTTATATTTAATTAATAAAAAACTAAAAAAACATATAAATTATTATAAAACATAATACAGTTAAATATGTTAATATAATATTCATTTTATCATATTAATATAGTTTTGTAATTATCATTATTATTTTCCTTTTTAACAAAATAAAATATTTTGAAAAAACAATCATGCTATATAATTTAGAATAATATATATTATTTATTTTTTATTTTACAAATCAATGATAGAAATAGATAATACAAATTCATAAAATCTATACCAATCTAAGAAAATTTGTGATCAAGTTTTATAAGTCAATGCATATATAGTAGCCATGTTCTTTTAGAAGAAGCTGCGTCAGCTGCTAGCGATCAAAAACTGAACATCAAAATAAACAAAAAGATGGTGGAAAAGTAATTAAGCTGTCGCTTGCGATTATTTTCACAAAGGTTTCCAGTGTCGTCTGTAACGCTGTAAAAAGTAGCGGCAGTTAGAATGGTGGTTGCGATTGTTTTAATAGGCAAAAGCACCACTGCCGGTGTTAGTCTCTAGATAAGTAAACAAGAAAACAGTTATAAATTTGGTTATTAGCCGCTGACGCAGCGTCTTCTAAAAGAACACCGCTAGTGTCAAAACCCACATAACTTTTAAAATATATCAACTCTTAAAATTCACAAACTTTACACAAACGCATCTTCCATTAATCCCCATAAATTTAAAATTATAGAGTAGACTTTGATGGAAGTCCACTATGATAATTTTATTATTTTATTTATTATCTATTGTTTTAATAGTTTCAGTATATGATTTTACAAATTTTGAATACTAGTTTGAAGACTATTATTTTAATTTATTTATATATAAAATAAGAAAAAATTAGAATTATTTTAATTTAATGCATACAAAAAATAAAAGTAATTTAAATAATTTTAAATTTTGTAATCTCAAATTTTAACAGGTTACTGTAGAAGTCTAATATACCCTAAATTAAGTAGAATTCATTTGAAGTCTACTAAACCACAAATTGTAAACTCTAATCTCTAAATGTCATAACCAAAAACTCTTAACTAACCATTGTATCAAATATGAAAATATACACAACTCCACATTTATAAGTAAATTTAAGTCAATAAAACAAAGAAAAACTAAATCTAATCCTATGAATACATACATATATGAATATATTTTATAGAAGCATAATTATTGTACAAACATGGTTAACATAATTTATAATACATATTAAACGATTTTTTTTTAAAAAAAAATCAAATTATAAAGTAGACTTCTCTCTTAAGTGTAGACTTCGAAAGAAAAAAATCGTAAAATAATATTCTAGTTCTTTGTTTATTATTTTAATTTTGTATTTGATTAAATGTGTAGTTATACTTTTTTAGTTAAAATTTTGAGTCATTTTGGGAAAATATCTCGGTATTTACAAACAATTATTTATTGAATAATATTATTCTTTGAAAAATTCAAGTCTTGCCATTATAGTTTTAAATATCTTTGATCAATCATAGATGTTTTTAGTAGCAACAAATCCCTGATTCTGTAGACTTCATGAGATAACTTTGGATTTCTGCTAAGGGTTCTTTAATTAAAAAAATGATACATACACAATAGATGCATTAGTAGTTCTAGCAAAAATGGTTTAAGCACTCATTATTAAAATTTCCATTTCATAACGGATTCTAGGGAAGAATCTAGGACCAAACTAACAGGGTCGCAAATTTTTTGAGAAGTATTCGAAAATGACATTAGACACCTTTTTGTTCCAAAAATAATACACAAAATAAGTTTAGCATTAATTAAAAATTTAAAAGACCCCTTTTATTTTATATTTGAATTTGATTTAGTGATTAATGTTTAGGAGGTGAACTTAGGATAATGATTTAAGATTTTAGGTAACTTAGGATATTCTAGTTCTTTGTTTATTAGTTTAATTTTGTATTTGATTAAATGTGTAGTATACTTTTTTAGTTAAAATTTTGAGTCATTTGGGAAAATATCTCGGTATTTACAAACAATTATTTATTGAATAATATTATTCTTTGAAAATTCAAGTCTTGCCATTATAGTTTTAAATATCTTTGATCAATCATAGATGTTTTTAGTAGCAACAAATCCCTGATTTCTGTAGACTTCATGAGATAACTTTGGATTTCTGCTAAGGGTTCTTTAATTAAAAAAATGATACATATACAATAGATGCATTAGTAGTTCTAGCAAAAATGGTTTAAGCACTCATTATAAAATTTCCATTTCATAACGGATTCTAGGGAAGAATCTAGGACCAAAACTAACAGGGTCGGCAAATTTTTTGAGAAGTATTCGGAAATGACATTAGACACCTTTTTGTTCCAAAAATAATACACAAATAAGTTTAGCATTAATTAAAAATTTAAAAAGACCCCTTTTATTTTATATTTGAATTTGATTTAGTGATTAATGTTTAGGAGGTGAACTTAGGATAATGATTTAAGATTTTAGGTAACTTAGCAGTGTTAGTTTTTAATTACTGCTATTTTAGGGATTTTTTTTTTTAAATCCTATTTTGGTCATAAATTTCTTTTGATGCTATATAAGGATTTGTTCGTCGAAGCATCGTAATCTATTGGTTAAGGTTTAAAGTTTTCTATACCTAAGTATGAGATCTGAATCCCAGACTTTGCATTTTTTTGCAGATTATAGGATGCGAAACTTATTGGACGTTCCATAGTACTGTAGACAAAGTCGTTCGTTGTGGTCGTCTGCTGCGGAGAGAACATGTTTCAGAGAGAGCTTCATCGTGCAATCCTTATCTGTGGAGCTGTTTATCAATATTTCATATGTTGTAAGTAGTTGATTATCATATCTAGTAAAATTATAAATTATATGATGATGTTAAAGAAAAATAAGAGATTTGTTAAAAAGAAAATCCACTATATATAATTCTTTTGGATTAAGGGGACTCTCTATTCGTCCCTGTTGGATTCTTTGATGATGTCATGTGTATGAGTAAGCCTCAAATATTTATAGAAATTAGATTTAAATAACATCGGAAGATAGAAGAAATGACAAATGTATATGCATGGTTCAGTGTTAGGTAAACATAACTAGATAAAATTGTTAGTTTCTACTTCCATAAAGGTTTGGAAGTTCTTTCTTCTTTTTCCCTTTTCTGCCTCCAACTAAATTAACACGTTTTCAATTGTTCTAATTAAAATCTAAATCGTGGGCAACTGGATTATATACTTTGTCTTTTGAAATAGCAGATGGGGAAAGAGAAGAGAATCTGAAAGTGTGTGATAAAAGAATAACAAAACAATTATAAAACGAGTGTTGTTTATAGTAACGCCTTGACCATATATTATTCTCTACGTATTATATTCCGCTTTACACAAGCACTAGATAGATACATCGAACGTTACACGTTCTAACTTTTGATTTTTTTGTCAAAAAAAAGATTAGGTTTGGAAAATGAAAAAAGAACAAATGCAGGAAACTATGTTACATGAAATCGGAAGCGGATACGCGGAAACAGAATCGTATTGAGAAAAGTTCGTTCGTTCGTTCTATACACGGCTACTAAGTACCCAGCTACTAAGTACCCGGCTTAGTAAGATTTACACATGTACAGCCGCAATATTACTATATATGCATTAGTTCAACAAAAAGATATTTTTTTATGATTAACAAAAAATAGTTATCAGTTAAAGAATGTTTTCCGGTCAAGCCATGTCAATATTACAACACAATTATATAGAGAAGAAAATGTAGCATCAAAGCCAATTTTCGGATATTATAAACAAGAAAATATCAAGGCGAGTGATTAGTTAACATATCAATCGAAAAATATTGGCAATGCGCCAACTATAACATTCTTTTAAAAAGAGAGTGGATGCACTGTGTCATAATGATCAAGTTTAAAGAGTTTACACTCAAATATAGGGTCTGAATCCTAGACAACACATTTTTTTTGTAGATTATATGATGCAAAAACTTATCGATGGTATATGTTGCAGAGAAAGCATATTCATCAAAGATGTTGTACATGCAGACTCATCTATCGATTCAAGTGTTTTGAGAGAACTTCATCATGGAATCATTATTTTGTTCATCAACATTGCATAAGTTACGTATAATTGATCATTATATATAATATAATTAATGATTATATAATTATGTAATTGTGTTACTAAGTGTTAAAAACAATAAATTATGCTTATATATTTGGAAATAAATACATGTTAGTGTTTTGCATGATATTTTTACATTTGACAATTAAAATAATGTACTCAAAAATAATAATAATAATAATAATAATAATAATAATAATAATAATAATAATAATTCTCAAACATATAAGTACTTGCAGTGAATCGGGGCATGTTTCAAAGATCACACGGCCGTGTCGCCCGCCGACCAGATCCCACTCTATGTCCGTCCCACACACTTGTATGCCTTTTGTCTGCATCAACCTTTTTGTATTTTTATAGTGTTAATTGAAGCTTTCATTTGTATCATTATAAATCACACCTTATGTAATCTCCATATCTGAACTATAACTCTATTTTATAGATGCGCTGTTCCAAGTTGGCTTATCAAACCATTATTTAAATCTGAATTAACTATGATAAACGAAACAAACAAAGCATACCCATTATACATATGCTATGCATTATTCAAAAGAAACGACATACTAAACGTATAATAGAGTATATTATAAGAAATCAAATCAAGTCATCCTAGATGCCTACAACAAGAAACATGTTATTACTACTTTACATGAAATTTATTTAATTTAAAGATTCAACTAGTGGTTACATATCAATGATCAAAATAACTCATCAATGAAAATAAATAACTATATTTTTATAAATGCTAAGCACATTGACGAAATTGTCAACTTAATTGATGTGGTGGAGAACAAAAAAAAAATGATGTGGTGGAGATGAGCAAAATTCATGTCCCTTTTTCTTCTTGCGTTCCGGTCCTGAGTTCTTGTCTCCTATGGGGAATATAATCTTCTATGAAAGATGATAAAAAAAGATTTGCCTTTCCCAAAAAAAAATGATAAAAATATTATAATTTGGAGCTGGAATTTTCATAATTGTATTTGGAACAATGAATAATGGGTCTATATATTGTTTTTCCATTATATTTAAGGTCAACTATTTCGAGATCCCGTAATTTAGAAAGCAAGATGAAATAAACATACTACCTAAAAGAACCGATGAAAGGTAGTGGGCAACTGTAGCGAGCGCTTTCTCGATTTGGATCTCGTTTCAAGCCTCGTGTGACGGTATACAAGCCGGCTTTGGTGGCATCTGCAAGATCGTGGTAAGTGATTGAAACTGCCCTTATGGTCATCTTGGGCTTAAAGAACAAAGAAAGTTACAAGTTTTGTGGAGATCATTGAGAATTAGCTTTTTTGGAAGCGTCAAGGGAACTCTTTGGTATCCGAAACAACAAGGAGAACTTTACTTTCCCGAGAATCACGTCAATGGTTGAGAACGGTAACCGATATAAAAAAAGACTAAAAAACAAACTACCGAATGTCCTGAGTTAAGTGGGTGCACGAAGCTAGGATTGTAATAGATTGATTTGGTACTTTTGTTCATAACGAGCTTGTAGCCATATATGATTGTTGCTTTTTCGGGTGGTTTAATATATAATATTTACTTAAAGATAAATAAACATGCTACCTAAGTACTTTCAATTAAATTAAAATTTTGAATAATATACTCCATATTTCCCAAAATGTAAAATATTTTAGGTTAATGCAAGATGAAATAAACATACTATCTAAGCACTTTATCTTTTCAATTAAATTAAAATTTTGAATAATAAATACTCTATCTTTTCCCAAATGTAAAATGATTTAGGTTAATTCACCACTATTATAAAATTACTTTTTATATAAAAATATCACTAAATTAAAAATTAAAAATTATTCATCTAATTACAAAATAGACTACAAAATATCATTAGCTCTCTAGTTTTCTAATAAAAAATTAAAAATTATCAAGAGATCAAAATATTTATATATTATAACACTAAAAACTCTTTAAACATCATACATTTTGAAACATAAAGAATAATACATAATCATTTTTCTTTAACCAAAACACTATTTCGGATTTGAACATTTAGGTTAGCAAATTTAGATATTCATTATGGGTAACAACGACATTAACCGCTTTAACTTTTAACATGAAAATTTTATTGCAAAAAGTCAATAAACAAATAATAGTATAGATAGATAGTCATATAATCCAGTAACATCACTTGTTTTCAATTTTCATTTCCCCCACCTAGTGAAAACAAGTTTTTTTTTGTCAAAACAAAAGAATAAAACCCGGCAAAATAATCATATCATTGGAAAGTACATCTGGTGTTCCAAAAAAAAAAGTACATGTAAAATTAAACCTAACAAAAAGTATTTAAAATATTGAATCTAGTTTAACAAAAGATGTTGAATTTGGAAAAACTATCCATCAATATAAGCACATGTAAAAACACACGTCTTACGGCCATAGCTCAAACCCTATATAAAGTGGTTGTTTCCTTCCCATACACAAAACAGTTTTCTTCAACTGTAAACACAAAGACAGAGAGAGAGCAAACCCATTTTCAGACAAAAGCATGAAGAGAGTCAGAGGTTTCAAGATTGGACAAAGATTCGTCAAGATCTTTAGATGGATCCGATCCAAAAGAACTCAAACAATGAAACGTCAATGCCCGACCCGAATCACAAACCCAATCACCGGAATACGCTCATTAGCCACGGTCTCTTAGCAATGGAGCCAAGAGACTGTGTGGAGGCAAGAAGAACTCGGGTCAGAGTCAGATCCGACTCGGTAAGGATCCGAGAACGACTAAGTCGGTGAAGGTTGTTCCCAAGGACATTTGGTGGTTCACGTCGGCGAATCAGACGGCGACACACGGCGGGTTGTGGTGCCGGTGATCTACTTTAACCACCCATTGTTCGGAGAATTGTTGGAGCAAGCGGAGCGGGTTCACGGGTTTAATCAACCGGGTCGGATCACGATTCCATGTCGGGTTTCAGATTTTGAGAAAGTTCAAATGAGGATCGCCGCATGGGATCACTGTCGCAGGAAGAGTACTTACAAGATTCTCTAGTTTAACATTTTCTTGTCTAAATTAAAAGAGAAGAGAAAAAAAAAAGAATTGAGGAATATTGTAAATATATAACTGAAAGAAATATACTAGAGGATTTATGTGTGTGATTTTAATTCTACTGCATCATATGAAAAGCTTGATTGGTAATTCCATATTTTTTTGCTGTCCAGAATTATCGTTTTAATAAGGCACACTAATCATAAAACGGTTAGAAATATTCATAGTAGAAACGGTATCCTGAACTTTAATAATTTCTTTTTATCGTCCAACTATAATAATTTCTTTAATAACAAAACATTAAACAAAAAAGTTATTTATTCAAAAGATTTAATCAACACTACCATTCACCAAAAGATATTAAAATATAATGACAAGTGAACTCGACACAGGGCCGGCTCAAATGTTTAGGGGCCCTTGGGGCGAAACTAAAAAGTGGCCCTTAAAATATGAAACTGTAAGTTAATATTGTAGTTACAAAGTAATCTAAAACATTCAGATTTTAAATTTTCATTGGTATTTCATTTTATTACAAATTTATCTAAAGAGTTTCTTTGTGATTTAATAAACAAGTCACGAAAAACTAAAATGCCAAAAAAAAAAAGAAATAATGATTTTTATAGAGGGTCAAATGTAAAGAAAATGAGTTTCAAAAAAAAATGTAGAAAAAAACAGAAAAAATATGATAATAAAAAAAATAATAAGGAATAATTATACAAAATAATCAACTTTGCAAAAAGCTTCCAGGAATCAAAGATTTTGAGATCTTTTGAAATTACATGTTCACTGGAAATATGAACAATTTTTTAAAAAAAAAAGAAAGAAGAAGTTTGATAAATATATTTAACAGTTAAAGGAGAAAGAAGAAGTTTCATAAATATATTTATTCCTAAAAAACTCACATTACCGTTAGTTATTAATATTTATTAATTAATTATGATTTGGTGAAAATTAAAATTTATGATAAATAAGATTTTATTTCTATAAAGTACATTTGTAAAAAAATTATTTGTAAATTTTGTATTTTCGTTTTACTAAAAAATTATTTATAAGTTTACAAAAAAAAGTTATACCACTATATTAAAAAAAAAAATTATAGGCCCCTCCAGCAGTGGGCCGTGGGGCAGGTGCACTGCTGGCCCTATGTCTTCAGCCGGCCCTGACTCGACAAACAAAATAGAGTTATGATAATGAATCACAACAGAATTTTGTAAACATTGTTTGAAAAATTAAAATTTTAAATTTTTTTATGTATCAGTACTATATTTATTTTTAATATAAAATAATATAATTAAAAATATAATATAATATCAATGTATTGTGACATATATAAATTTATCTGGTAAACATTTAGTTTTGAAAAAAAAATATAATAACAATTCATATATCGTCACTAAATACTGATATGCGAATGTAAAAAAAATATTTTTTGGAAAATATGTTGAAATATGGTAAAGACTAATTCATATATAACCCTTACATTTAAACTTCTATATCACTATTAAAATAAATTACATATATCACATTAATAAGTAATTAACTAATAGTATATTACAAATAAAAATATACATCAACTTATATATCATATTTTGATAGTTTTTGTGATTCACTATGACCTTCATGTCACCCCGTCAAAGCAACTGCATGTAATCATGCGAGTGTCTTAAAACAGAATTTTATGGAAACCCATAAGTCACTTATTAAAACGGACCGTAAGCAATTAATCTATATATATGTTGTGGTCACATCATGTGAAATTAGTAATTTGCAATAAAAAAAAATTGATTCTGACCTATACTAACAAAACAACTTTTCATCTAGTGGAAACTTACTATGTAGTTTGGTGATTTTGTTGTCGATTTTGAATCTTATGACTTTAATTGTATTTATTGAAATTAATGCATTATTTATTAATATATATATTCTTAATATATATATAGGTCATTTCATAAGTTTTAAATACCCCAGATTAATATATAAAAAATAGACAACTAAATCACCGTACTCCTTTTCAGTAACTCTATCAAATAAACAACATTAAACTCTATATTGTGAAAATAAAAATGAACAAGCTCAAAGTTTTAAAATAATATTACTCAACTAATGAAATTGGTTTGCAGACTTTTTAAAATAAAAGTATAAAATTATTTTTTTCTATTTATTTACGATGATATATTTCCAAAACGGAACAAAAGTTTTCAATTGATTTAATACATTTATAAAAATAAACCAAACCCTCAAAGCGCAATCAAGTTACCTTAAGACATGGTGGTGGGTTGATCCAAAGACTGTCAACAGACAATAATTGTCTCAGCTTTTGCGGACAGTACCTGCCTTCATCATATGAGTAGGATACACATTGCATGGTATGTAAGCCCATACGTTGGGAAGTACACGCTGTCCTTCATCCCTAAAATATCCATTCTTGTCTCCGAGCAGTGAAAACTTGCGAAGATTGTCAAGCCTTCTAGTGTACTATTCATCTCTTCCCATTTTGAGGAGACTAACTTATACACTACTGGTTTCTCACTGCCATATGTATACACGAGCATTAGATCTCCTTTTTGCTCCATCAAGTAAAGTTCTTCGGCAGATATGACCATTCATTATTATAAATTTCAAGGAATTTCAAGTAAAGTTACTTCGGCAGATGATGATTCAATGTGCGAGAAGCTGGATCAAAGTCAAATAAAACACCTCCCGAGGTGAAGCAGTAGAAGTGATCATTAGCATAAACAAGGTTGCTACGGATATTGGGGTCAAAAGCAAGAGAGCAATGAAACTATGTAGTTATCCACTCAGCTGCCCCAGGATACAAGTTCTTACGGCCACAATATATTTTGAAATAGGGTTTAACGTGACCAAAGTACAATGTTTCGATGTAGGGGCAGAAGAGAAAGCAATTCCATGATATGGCAATTCATTGTCTGTCAAGCTTATGATCTCCCGAGAGTAGGGGTTGAAGAATAAGAATTGCGCAAAGCATGGTCTGCGTATAAGCAACCAGTCTTCTTTTGAGTAACAACCAGACTTCCCAAGAAATCTTCAAAGAGAAAATATTTAACCTAATTGAATTTTTTTCCTTTTTATATAAAAAATTTATACATTTTTTTTCTTCTCAAATGGCTGTAACAAAGTGTAATGTTTCTCATTCTAAAACTCTCTTACCTCTCTTTAATCTTTTAAACTTGAAGACACCGAACTTTATATCAATTTCTTATTTGTCTCATGTCTTTCTCACTAATTTATCTTATTTTGTAAATTTTTTATTTCATGGTTTCATCTGATCTATAAATTTTAGATATGTATTTTGTGTGTTTTATATATTAGATCCGAAAATATATAGATTAAACCTAATGTGATTGATTTATTTATTATTTAAGCATAAATTTGATGTTGAAGCCATTTTCACGTTTTGGATATGCATATTTTTAGATCTTAGAACAATATCAGACTTTTGGACTTCATTAGTAGACTTCTCCAGAAGCCTAAGATGCAAACAACCCAAAATTGGTACATTTTATTTTTTCACCAATTATTTTGTGTGTGTGTTTTGTGTTAAATCTAAATAAATTTATAGACTTTCTTTCTAAAAAGTAAGATATCTTTCTTTATTGTAATTCTTTCTTCTTATTTAAGTTTAACAAATTTTTATTTTTTGAAAATTTCTTTGGTTGAAATCATTTTAAACATTTATATATATATATATATATATATATATATATATATATATATATATATATATATATATATATATATATATATGCTGTTTTTTCAGATCTAAAGACTATATATCATACTTCATAGCAGACTTCTCGGAAGACTTCATACGAATTAAACGGGACATTAAACGTTAGAAGACTTCTCTAAAAATCTTTTAATTTGTGGTCAAATTTAACTGAAAATTTTAGTGCTCTCTCATGGTGAGACTCTTGTTTGATAGTTTATACAATATTGTAAACAATATATCCCCTTTATCTCTAATATATTAACAAAATTCTTTATTTAATTATTAATCATTCATTCAATTTCTTGTAATCATAAACTATTTTCTTCACTGTAAATATTTTGTTAAGATTATAGTTGTGCAAATAAAATGGGAGGCTTATAATAATTTAACAGTTGACACAAGTTCAACATAGTAAATATAACAATAAGTTCATAACACAATCATATAAGTTGCTAAACATAACACACAGAACAATAACTTCATAACACTAGATATAGATAGATATAAGACTTTGACGTTACTTAAATCACATGAAAGATAAAAAGTATATTTTATTATCTAAGAAGACACATTAAACCATATTATTTGATATTCTTGAAGTTACTTAATACTTTTAAAAATTTTAAAATATATCTTGAAGCTACTTAACACTCTTGAAAATATTTTTCTTACAAAAACTAAAAAGAAAGACTTATCTAGAAGTCTTCTCCCAATAGACTTCTTAAGAAGTCTTCTCCTCACAGATTTCTTAAGAAGTTTTTTCTCACTCTAGCTCTCTCATTAGCTAGAAAAATTAATAAACATGAATGTTGTAACCTCATAATTATCATCAATTAATCTATAAATTTAAATTTAGAAGTCCCAAAGTTGAATAATACATATGAATTAGCAAGAAAATCTCAAAATGTCATTTTTAATTTGGAGAAAATAAAATTTTAATAAACATTGACGTTGAAGGCTTGTACAAAAGTCTTCTGAAGAAGTCTCATCTGATAAACATGTTAGTTTTTAAAATGACTGAAATTTTACAGATATTTGATTTAAGTAACTTCCAAGTCTCTTCGCGAAACAGATTTGAAAAAAAATCAAATATCATTTTTTAAGATTCGTGTTTAGCTTCTCTAAGTACACATAACTTCTTAATGAAAGTTACTCACTCATTCTTGACCAAAGAAAAATTAACTTGAGTAACTCAAATAAGCTTATAAATTTTGAAATAAATGGTTGGGATTTTGGAATGAAATAAGAGAGGAAATGAAAGAGAAATGATTTTGTGTGTGTAAGAAATAAGGATATGAAAATGTAGATGTCGAGTTTAGGTGGCATTTAGAGTTTGAAATTAGTTGTTCATGGTGGTTGGTATATTGATGACAATGCAATGTTGTAAATAAAAGAGGAAGATGAAGATATCATCTTTCCCGGCGATTCTCCCAGTTTCTTGGAAGACCAAGAAACAAGATACAATGTCTTTGTCATCAGCTGAAGCATAATACCGTGCAATGTCTGTTGCGCTTAAGAACTTAAATGGATGAAGGGACTTCCACAATTATTTGGCATGTCACATCTACGCGCAATGACACTCTATTGTGATAACAAATTGCAATTCATATAGCAGCCAATCCGATCTTCCACGAGAGAACCAAATATATTGAACGGGATTGTCATCATGCTCATGATGGAGTTCAATCCAAACTTATTACTAAGTACCTCGAAGAATCAGATTGCCGATATTCTCACCAAAGGTCTACCTCGCCCACCATTTGAAGATATATTGTCCAAGTTGGGTATTCACAACCACACACTTAAAATTTGAGTGGAAGTATGAGAGAAAATATTATATAGAATATGATATTAATATGATATTTCCTATCTAGAGGATGATGATGCAATTAGTTGAAGTCCTTAGCTACTTATGATACTACTTATGTATAAATATGAAGCTATTGCTATGTGAATAAGATAAGACAAATCATTCTAAATCTATTTCAAAAGCATCTTGTTACTTTTGTCCATCAACAAGACGAAGGAATAACTACTATAAACATGTATGAAAGATATTTGTAAAAGGTATGCAAGAAGGAATGATAAAGGTGTTAAGAAAACCCGAGAAGGTGTTGAAAAACCTGTTCTTGCACAGAAAAGAAAACAGTATAAGAGTAAGAAATTGCACTCTACTGCAGTTGAATGAGTTTAAAACATTAAGATAAGGAAATTCAACAAAAAAAACTAACGCCTGCATCACTCTCTCTTATCCTTCATATATATATATATATATATAAAGAGTATTAGGGTTCTTCTTAATCTCCTGCATCGCTTGACAAATCAAGCTACTGCAAATAAACCCTAGTACTAGGATTCAACGGAGGTCTGCGTAGTCTCGACGCGTCGGCACTAATGGCCAACTGCATACATTGATCACAAGTGAAGTGGGTTGGGGCCGTAGACTAGATACCAGAACATTATTGGGATATTAACATATCCTATACGATATAGACTTAGAATAGATTATTTCCATATTATATAATCTCCTTTTTTAGATAGGAATATGAATCTTAGAGTGTATATAAGAAGACCTTGAGGTCACAAATAAATAACACAATAACTTATTCGATTACATAACTTCTCATGGTATTAGAGCCAAGTCACTGAAAATTCAATAGAGTTTTGTGTGGATCATAATAGCTCTTTTGTATCTAGTAGTTTGGTCATGGTGATGATAATGGAAGAAGACGAAGACAACGATCCAGATGATAACGTGAAGAACGACTTGCGAACTCATGACCATCAACCTCTTGAAACTGAAACTCTCGATCGACTATACATTAACTATGACTTTCCGATATCGACAGCAACTTGACTCACGACTCGACTCTTGACCTTCGAACTCGAAACTCTCGACAATGGCATAAACTCTTGCAATGACAACCACAACTCGACGAACGATTTCGACCTATGACTTCTCTGTTTGACCAACAAAGTGACAATGACCTCGACTTGACAAAATTGAATTCGACGGAACTGAACCGACGACCCAGCGAAGCGATGAAACCGAACCGAAATCACAATATGAATCATTCTGATGAATATTCGTGACTAACGACCGACTTGAAATTGAAGAATTTTAGTTCAAGTTTTGGACATACAAAGACTTGTATGCTCTAACTTGAAGGGGGTATTGGGATATTAACATATCCTATACGATATAGACTTAGAATGGATTATTCCATATTATATAATCTCATTTTCTAGATAGGAATATGAATCTTAGAGTTGTATATAAGAAGGACTTGAGGTCATAAATCAATAACACAATAACTTATTTGATTACATAACTTCTCAATTTCTCTTCGTGGCTAGAGAGGTTCGATCTTCAAGGGCTCGTGAAGCAGATGTCTGTATGCTCACGAGCTCGATGCCATATTCGACGGTGCCATCGAGAAGATGCAAAAGCTAGGAAGTAAGGACGATGTTGAGTGCAAAGACTTTTTGCAACAGTTGATGAGCTAAAGGACCAAGAAGCCAACTCGGAGGTTCCCATTACGGGTAACCATGTTAAGCCGTACTCGGGTAGTTAATGGTTTCAGTTTCACAATATGTTTCTTAGCTCATGATAATTATTCTAATTAGTATACTGTAAATGTGAAGGATATGGCGATTGGTGGTACTGATACATCTACAGACAAGATGAGTTTGCAATGACCCAGAGTCGATGAAGAGAGCACAGCAAGAGCTAGACGAAGTTGTAGGAAAAGAAAACATTGTTGAAGAATCACACATCACTAGACCTCCTTACATAATAGCCATTATGAAAGAAAACACTTAGGCTTTACCCTACCGTCCTTTGTTAGCCGCTCACCGTGCCAGCTGAAACTGCTGTGGTCGGGTGGTTACGCCGTCCGTAAGGCACTAGATCTTCATCAATGTTGGTCTATTCAGAGAGATCCAACCGTGGGGGAAAAATCCGAATGAGTTTCGTCCCCGAGAGGTTTCTTGATAAGAAGTCTTTGTGATTTCAATGAAACCAAACTACAGATCTTTCTTCTTTGGATCAGGGCCCGTAGGAATTGCGCCGGTGTAGCAACTCGCACCAGAGGATGGATTTTGTACACTCATGAGCAACAACTTTACATCCTACTCGATTGAAGATTTCTAGAAGGCCATTGTGTTGAATGTGGAAGAATAATTTTGGTATTGTCCGTTTGAGCTCAAAAAAACCCTCTAATTTTCCTTGCGTGTTTCCGAGGTTGTCTGATCCAAATCTTTATCTGTAGAATGCTAAAAAGATCGTTGTAATGTAGTTTGCGAACATCATCTATTTTACTGCAAGTTCTAAAAACAGGTCTAGCGGCGCCTAGGCCCCCCGCCATAGGCGGAAAATCGGTCTTATCCGAAACGATTTCCAAAAATCGATTATACGATTCAAGTCGATTTAAATTATTCATAATCAGTAAAACAATCTAAATTAGTCTAAATTGTTAATTTAACAAATAATGTTAGTATATATTCATAAAATTATCTAATTTCTTTTATTTGCTAGTCTAATTTGATAATTTATCAAAATAACTTTATATTCTATTTAAAAACTAAAATATTCATATAAATGTCACATATATATAAAATAAGTCAAAATTCGTTACGTCTAGACCTCTCTAGGCCCCGTAAAATCCGCTAATCGCTATCTTCTATAAACGACCTAGTACCGCCTAACATTCTTAAACATTGGTTTTCTTTAATGACATAATCATCCAGTCCGGTAAAGAATAAATAAAAAATTAATTGAAATGGGAGCAATTTGTTTTACAGGCATGCCTTTAAATTAGTTTCAATATCAGTCCAAATTTCTTTAATATAACCGAAAAAAATAGAACAAATAAAAATAAACTAGCCTGGGACTTTGAGGCATATACAACACTGTAGTAATTCAATCTATTTTGTGAATCCAAACTATCTATGTAATGTATCTTGTTCTCTATGATCACTAAACACTTGACTAACCCATATTGAATGGTTTTTGGCAAACTAATAAAATGACTGCAGAATCTAACATAAACTTGGAAGGAGCTTAACTAAGGTTGAGAAATATTTCACTCTCTCCCCACTTAGCTTTCTGCTTTCTTCTCCTTGCTAATAGCTCAACAGCATGTTCATAGCTTCTACTGATTTATCTCTCCTCTGCACAATCAATGCAACGGTGTTTTATCGACATGGTTTTTGAAGATCCAACACTATCTCCCTCATCCATCTCCCACCAATCACCACCATCTCCCATCTCAGTTCCATTTTCAGCCTCATCATCATCATCATCCGGAATCAAACCCATAATCCCAATCCCCACAAGAACAACCTCTCTCTTCTCCAAAAACAGGATCATAACTCCACTCCAACTTCTTCAACACATCTCTATCTCTCCACTTCCCAACACCTTCTCACCTCCTTCTTCGCCTTCCCCATCACAACCTCCTTCCAAGAATACGCCACATCCGCCACTCGTCTTCAACTTCCCTTCATTCAAATCCCAATGACAACCGTCCTCAAACACCGTCTCCTTAGCTTCCCACAAAACATCAACAAAACCAGAGTCATCAGACACAAGAACCAAACACTCAGCCTCTCTCTTATCCATCACTTCCACCATATGTTCCTTCACGCTCTATCCGCCGCCTCAGGCTTATCACTCACGCAATCTTAACCCCAAAACCCACCTCGTTTCAGCTCCTCAGCTAAACCATAACCTTCTCGAGGAGTCAAAACATTCCTCGGCAGCTCTTTTATACTTCTCCATCTTCATAGAGTACTTAGCCACAAGCCTCACTCTCTGATGCCCTCCTCGCTGATTCAATCTGCCTCACGCGTTTCTGATTCTCCGTCTCGTGATCTGACGGAAATGGGTAATGAGCTTCTCGTTCGTGTAGAATCTCCGGTCGCAGACGCCGCAGAAGTACGGCTCAGCCGGTTTAGCCTAAACCGGTTTTCTCCAATTGGTTAAGGAGTTTTTCTTTCTTTCCTCCTCTTCTCGGACTTGTGCCGGGACGTAGCTGAAGGCGTGACGGTTCGCGTAGGCGACCATTAGTTTCACGGAGCCGAAGGAGGACGGCGGAGGTTCGGAGCTTTACGGCGGCGTCGTAGGGAGGGTGAGAGGCGGGTGGTTTGTTGTCGAGGTCCCCAGAAGACGGCGACTCGGATTGGGGGTTTAGGGTTTAGTGAGGTGAAAGGTTTGATTGAATTGAGAGAAGTGACTGGGGTTTTGAGTCTCTGGATTCCTTTGGAGGGATCGAGAAAACATCGCCGGAATATTCGATATTCGACGGAGAGAGGATTCGAAATCAACATGTACCCGACCCGAATCGGATTTATACAGAGTTCAGTTCAGACTGTTATGGCCCGAAGTCGAACTAAGAAACAAAGAAGTTTGAATAAAAGCATGAATTATACCAAAAACCCTATGTTTCGAAATGTTTATAGTTTTTCCTTAAATTCTTTATGGAACAACAACACCTAGAAAGGTGTGTTTGTTTTTGTCATCCTGGGTGGGCTGTGGGCGTTCGGGTTCAAGTACAGATTATTCGGGTTTTCGGTTTTTAGGATTAAAGATTTTAACTCTATTGAAGCATTTATAAATTTAAGTTCGGGTTCAGTTTGGATCTTTGCAGATTTAGATTCAAATAACTCTTTAAATTATTTATAAAAATTTAACATTCCTATATGTTTAAAATTTCTGAAAGTCTAAATAAAAATAACATTAACATATAATATAATATAATACAATTAAAATTAATGATAGACATAAATATGTATTATATGTTAATAGGAATATTATTGATTGAGGCTTTCGTATTTATATAACTTTCTTAACATTTTTATATTTGTTGGTAATAAAATATTATTTTTATTACTCAATGGCAATTTTTGAAAATTAACATGTTATATATTTTATATATGATATATATTTTAATCTGAATATATATTAAATGAGATTTTATATTTATATGATTTTATGAATATCTTTTATTTTTATAATAAAAATTAAATTATTGATCACAAAAATTCAATGTGGACTTTTAACAGTCTTAGTAGTGTATAATTGTTTTAAAAATTCAAAATGTAAGCATATAAAAAAAATCTTTATTATTTACTTAATGTGATTGTTTAGTTTATTTTAAGAATATAAAATTAAACAAATAATTAAATATACAGAAAAATGTTATCAAACTCTTGTTATTTAAAATCATTAATTGTCACATATTTAATAATTATTAGATAATTCATTAATTTTATTTAAAAAAAGAAAGAATAATATTTTTATACATTAGTAATTAATTTGATAATTAGTTAAAAATATAATATAATGTTTAGATGAACAAACTTATTTTAAAGAAATTCTGAAAATCATTATAGTGATAACACGTGTCTACCAAAACATTTTTATAATCGCAGAATTAGTATAATAAGAGATATATTAAGGCCAGATAACATAGTTCTAGCCAAGTATCAACGGCCGACGGTGTGGTAGACTGGTAGCAAAATAAATGTCTTAAATCAGACCAAAACTGGGCTGTAAAAGAAAAGAGAAAAAAACTGAGAATATTAGAAAGCCACAATGGTTTAATCCCAAACCAGCAAAAGTTTTCTCTCAAAAGTGTAGTTACTTGAAACACCATACAAAGAAACACAGAACTCTTGCTTCGTCTGTCAACTTACACAACATACAAGAGAAACCGAAAAGATCAAGAGACCAAAGCGTAAAAGGAAACAAACAAATATTTTAACAGCAGAGAGGTAATAAATAACAGAGAAACACTAAACCGACTGTCTGGAGATGAAACCACCATGAACCAAAACCAATGTACAGTAACACAACGTGAAAAGCACACAGGACTGATAAACTTCACCAGTTATTAGTTGCATTACTTACGAGTTTGTCCATTGACCGAACTCTGCAACTGGATAGAGTCTGTAGGCAAAGGTGGATCATTTGAGCTTCCGGAACTTTCTGGAAATGTTGGGCGATTGATCTGAAGATGAGCTTCCAGAGCCTTGACGGTCTTCCTTATCCTCATCAGTTTTCTTCTTGCTTTGGCTTACTACTGTCTGTACCATCTGCAACCGTCTTTCGAAATGGATTTAACCACTTCAGGCCGAGGTTCTACTCCAACCCGCCTTAGGTGCAGCTACACTGCATGAATATAATGTTTTAGTGTAACAAACAACATGATCCTTTCTGTACCAAGCAAATCAAATGTATACAAATTCCGGATTGTGGCAGGTGCTGAGTATACATATGTTACCTGTAGATGCAAATTGACTTCATCAGGGCGTGACAGGAATGGGAAATCTCCTCCGGTCTTTAAGTACGCTCTCCTTGCTTCGGGATATCTCTCTGTAAGTTCATCTTCAGAGCTTGCGGAATTGCGCAGTAATCATTTGGTCTGATTTAGAGGGGAAACAGCATCGTTAGGTGATAAAAACTATTCTGCGTTTAAGATAGAGATTGAGAAAACCTACATCCATTATAGTGATGAATGAATCAGAGTGTGGTAGAGATCCCACAGAAGCAGTCTCTACTGTTAACCGTTAACCGGGATGCCAATCATCTTTTGACAATGTCTCAACCTAAAATCAGAACCAAAACAAAGGAGCCTGGATGGTAAGTTCATCTCGAAAACCTTTTCACATGTTATTTAAAGCTGCTTTTCAAGAAATCTCCGAAGAGACATTAAGGCAGGGGACCACCTGAGACACAGCAAAGTCGACAGAGTCAGCGATAAAAGGGTTCGTGAGGTCGCATCACGTATTCCTGTTAAGACGTATCGTTTCAGCAGAAAAGAAGGAGTCCAGCTAACACTGCACATTGCATCACAAAACGGGGTAGGAGTCAGTACAGATGCCTTGACAGAAACAAGAAAATAAGAAGGAACAATTCTATAACAGAGACATACAAAGGAGCCCATGGCATTGCAGCAGCAAAACTGTGAGTATCCAAATATGTATTTGATAGAAACCAATGATTTAACCCGTCTAGGACGGTGATGACGCAAAGAGTTGTGGCTAAGAAGCCTCCAAGGGAAGTACCGTAGAGATGCACCTGTGTAAGCAATGGTCAAGTATAATCACATGAATGCTAACATCTTTATGGTGATTTGTAAACTCAAAGAGATCTTACGTGATGGACATCAATGGTGTCTAGGAATTCTCAAATGCTTGAATCCACTCACATGATAACTCCAAACCCGTGGAATGTCAACTGAAATTACCCGATAACGCCTGAAATTGCAGATATAAATAATCAGTAACAACAAGGCATCTCAGTTACATTGGTCTAACAAGTGTTTAAAGCTGTTTGCAGAGAAGTTTTGAAGAATTGAAATACCTTGATAGAAGTGACATGATCTGTTTATAGTAAACCATCTGCAGTTCCTGCGATGCCAGGAATACAAATGAGTGGAGGTACAGTCCTTGGGACCGTAGTCATAGTAACGCCATTGCTTTGTCCCAATCTGCGGTTATAAGCACATAAGGATAAGATACAAAACTCGTTTATTCTCTGACAAAGAACCACATAGAAACCTTCATTAGCTTAACAAAAAACATGTCTTTAACAATTTTAAAGCCAAATGAAGCAAGAATCTCAAAACCCATGATTGATAGATCATCCCCAGAGAAGCTATCACTAAACTAAAAAAACTTACAAGTTTATTGCTAACAAAATGTGATTAAACAATAACACATTTGGCTTATAACAAACCCTAAACTCAAATGCATTCATAAACCTAATCTTCATTTGAAATTTTCAGCTGCAAACGATTGAACTACTCAACATATATGATTCTCCTAAACATAGCGTCAAAACGATTAAAACCCATAAATAAATTAATCGAAAATCAACAGAGCTCGAGATTAACCTATGGAAATGCACAAAAAATCGAAAAGTCAAGGAGATAAGCTTACGGGAATCTTGTGAAGAGGAACCTGGGATTTGAAGTTGACGTTTAATCTCCAGGCGCCGACGAGACGCCTTTCATCGCCGATCCGAGATTTTCCATCATCCGAATCGATCAAAATTATTTGATTTTATGTATTTTTCTTTTTTTTTCAATTCTATTTTTTTCGATGGAAATAGTTAACGGCGAGATGATAACAGCGTTTATTGAAGTTATCAACCGCCCGTCAACGTTAACGCCGTGATTGTGCCGCTAACTAATGAGTATCATCTAAATGGTCATCATGACTCATCAAATTTCACACATGGTTAGATCGATTTCGTTTTTAGTCCTAGGATAATTCCACGATATTGCCAGCGTAAAGAGTTCTTTTAATAGAAATAGATAAGAGCTCTAAAAAAGTTTTGTTTGTAACAAATATCATTTAAACATAAAAAACGGACGCAAAATTTCTTAAACATAGATTTTTAAGTATTTTATCACATAGATAAAGAAATGATTGAAATAAAATTTTGATTTTGAAAATTTTGTAATATTGTATATATTTTATAATTTAAATCTTACCCATCACACAAATTAGATCTCATAACTCAAACGCCCCAAAATCTAGATTAGTTAACACACAAGGGTAGAAGTGTATGATTACACACTTTTAATAAAGTTTCATTTTAGTCATGTTTCTGCATTGAAATCTAATTTCTGGTCACAAAAAGTTTTTAAGTCTTATTTTAGAGTATTTCTCATCTACACATCATAGTACCCATTATGGATTAATTAATCTAAACTTAGGGTTTAGATTGATGTGTAGAGTTTCATAGGTGAGGTTTAAAAACTTAGAAAAAATATATTGAAAAATTTTAAAGCAAAATATTATTTAAATTATTTAAAGTTATTTGGTAGAAAAAACTTAAAAATAGTTATTGAGAGAAATTGTTTTTTTTTAACTTTGGAATTTTTTGTACTGAATTATTTTAATATAAGATTGATTAGAACACAAATATGAAAAAGTGATCAAAATAACTCAAATTGTTAT
>CAJHQP010008696.1:0-25710 GCA_905132765.1 Moricandia arvensis | reverse complement strand
TATAGCAACCATTAATTCAAATGCCGACCATATCTATATCAAATGGATATACTGATCACAACCATGATCCATCAACATGCATATCAGTATGCATAGTTCAAATATAGCTGATGATAAAGAAAGGTAAGGAAATGTATTAAAGGAACCATAGTAACATAAACATATACTTCGTTTGATTAAGGAACGAAAAGATTTAAGTTTATTTATACTAACAAACTAACCAACCAAAGAGGGGTTAATTGGTTTTGCTAATACAGGTTTTCTATTTGATACACATAATGCAAGATTACGAACATGTTATATATATTTACTAATGAGGAACAACCATTTCGTGAGATCAATGAAATAGACTATGTCCGCAGCATCCATTCAACCACTCTCGAGATATTGGTTATTCATGAAGCAAGTGAACAATGCGTTTGGCCGCGGTCGATAAATCAGCATGTAATGGTCGATGGTGATTTAACCGATACGAAAAGAAGAACCGACCATCCATCTTTGAAGACAATGCAAATTAGAGCATGGTCGATGGTAACACAGTCCGTGACCTATCAATAAGAAATGTTATCCGTGAAGATGGTTAGTCAAAGACCATAGATCAACATATCCGACCATATTGTGGAGTAGACGACAACAAGAAGTTAAAAATGGTGCAAGTACGGTCAAGTGAGACTCAGCCGATTTATTCACCAAATCTCTACCAGCCTCTACGTTCATAAAGATAATATACAGATAACATTGAAAGATATCCAATGAGGCACAAAACAGGCGGGAGTAATACGGTTGTACTCTTTTTCCTAACTATGGTTTTATCCCAAAAGGGTTTTACTGGTTAGGTTTTAATGAGGGCAACATACCAAACGTATTATGAGTTCTATATGGTTATAACATCCAAGGGGGAGTGTTATAAACCAATTGATGTGGATGCAATAACCATAAGGAGGATTAAACCAAGACCAAACCGATCCGACCAAGACCCTATCCGGCATAGAGAGAGAAACCGCAATGTCCAAACCTAATGCACTTTGGTTTAAGTGTTTTCCTTTTTCATATTTATCTAGGAATATTATCTTCTCCATTTATTTAATGACGGTCTATTGCTAACTCCTTATATATAAAGGACACCATCGGATTGTTTATGAATAAGAATCATAAGTTCCCATATTCTTTTCTTAACACTTTCAATTTTTTTTATGACTAATGAGCCTTACTAAATAAAGCCTTAATTTTTAATTTGTTTCCAGCCTTTGTATTATCAGGACCGGTACTGATTAGAATACTTTTAATCTCATATTAAGTATTTTTTATGTAGAAGATAAAAACATTTATGATTTCTTAAAGCCTTGTGATTTTAACGAAAACATTTTTAAAATGGGAATTAGAAAATAGTAAATGCTATATATGATGTAGGGGTGGGCATTCGGATACCCCTTCGGGTTCGGATCAGGTATTTTGGATTTTCGGGTATTTCAGTATAAGGGCTTAGTACCCTTTCGGGTATTCTACACTTCGGATCGGGTTCGGGTATTTTTAGTTTGGGTTCAGTTATTTCGGGTCGGGTTTTGATATTTAGCTTTTGAAAAAAAAGTTATTCATTGGTGAAATTTCTTGTATTTAAAAATATATCTTTCACTTAATTGATTAATAGGTTCAGAGACAAAAAAAATTAACAACAAAAATCACTAACTTGATGTTTATTTTTGAATTTTGGATGCAACTTTGTTGATGCAAGAAGTAAGAACTTGACATGCATTTTAAGTGAGTAGTAAATCACTTTGTCCAAAATTATTTGATCTTTAAGTTATGTGTAACATCAATATAAATATTTTGAAAAATGAGAGAACTAAACTAGAAATAGATAGTTAATTATACATATGTTCGATTATCTTTGAGTATCGATTCGGGTTCAGGTATTACAAGTTCGGGTTTGGATATCCAATCTCTCCTAATTTAATACATGTTCGGGTATTTTGCTATTTCGGTTCAGATTTTTGGGTCGGGTTCGGATACGGATTTAGATATCGGGTAAAGTTTCCACCCCTAATATAATGAATACAGTAAAAGAAAACACGCTAGATTCCGATGGACATTTCGATGAATACCCATTTTCGTCAGTTTTTTGACGAAATTCCGACGAACCATATATTTTCCAGTCATCAGAATTTTGTAGGAAATTCCAATGAAAATAAATTCGTCGGAAATTTCTGACGAAATTTCTGAAAGATATTTTGACCGTTGGTGAGTTCCGACGAAATAATTCTGACGGACATTTTTGACCGTTCGAAATTTCGAAGAAATTCTGAGGAAATGTTTGACCATTGAAAATTCCCGATGGATTTTCGACGAACTTTGAAATGTCGGTCGGAATTCGGTCGAAAAATCCGTCGGAGTGTCGCATTAACTTTTTTTATAAATATATGTTCTTCCCACCACCACATTTTTCTCACTCATATCTTTCTCTCGTTTCACTCTCTAACAAATCCCAAAAAATAATTATGTCATATGAAAATTATTATTGATCGTGATGGATAAACCGCATATGGAGTTTGTTTATAAGTTACTGGAGGTTTTTTAATAATCTGTTGGAGTTTTTTATAATTATTTAGTTATTTAATAAGTTACAAGAGTTTTTCAATAAGTTGTTCGAGTCCTATTTAAAAATCCGACGGAATACCGATGAAGTCTAGGGTTTATATAGCGGTTTGAAAGTCGTCGTAATTTCGTCAGAATATTCCGACGAAATACCGACGAAGTCTAGGGTTTATATAAGGGTTTGAAGGTCGTCGGAATATTCCGACGTAATACCGACGGACGTTTCAGTTTCGTCAGTATTCCAATGACATTTATTTTAGATTTTCAAAGTTATTATAAATGTATCATTGGATACTTAAAATATTCAATTAAGACATATATATATATATATATAATGTTTATAAAGGCTTTATAGAGTTTTCATATAACAAAATTATTCGTATACGTATCAACGTATTCATAACATCCTCCAATAATACTTATATTTATGCAAACATATTATGGTAATATAAGGCTAGATTTTGATTTTGTATAATAGAGTGTGTAAAACAATTAAATATTTTAGTTAAACCTCTTGTAAATCATTTACACACTATCAAAATTTGTATGTGCTTATTAGATTGTTATTTTCAACCTCCAAATTCATTTTTTCTCGTACTTTCGTCGGAATATACCGGCGTAATTCTGACGGAATATACCGACAAAATTCCGACGATATGCAGAGACTCAAAGATTCTCGAGGCTTCCTTTTCGATATACGCGAGTATTCCGATGAAATTCAACAAAATATACTGACAAAATTCCGACGGACATGCATAGAGTCAAAGATTCTCGAGGCTTCTTTTTTTTGATATACGCAAGTATTCGCGACAAAATTCCGACAGATTTTTACCGACGGCCCTATTTTTCGGAATTTTGTCGGTTTGTTTTATTATGTAATTTAACCCTTTTTCTTCTCTCCCATTTTCTTCTCTTCTTCCTCATTTTCTCCGCGGCTCTCCCTCCTCTATCTGTCAAAAATAACCGATTCCGACGACAACTGCTCCAAATCTCTTCTCCAAACATGTATCCTCTTTAGATTTTTTTTTTAGGTTTGGAATGTTAGATTTGTGGATTTTAGGTTTTGAATCTATAGATTTAGGATTGAATTGATAGTTTTAGGAGTTATATGTTGTTAGATTTCGTTTAGGTTTTGGTTTATATATAGATTGAAAATTTTAGATTTGTAGATTATTTATATGTTAAATATTTTTAGAAAATGTTTTATAATTTTAAATATATATAAAACGTTTTAATTTTTGGTAAAATTTATAATTAGATTTTTAGAATTATAATTATATATATTTTTAATATACATAAACGTTTTCTATATGTTAAATATATTTATAAAACGTTGTAATAATTTTTAATATATAATTTTTTTATAATTATTAATATATAACACGTTTGAATATATCTTTTTCATTACATAAACGTTTTATATATGTGAAATATTTATAAAACGGTTTTTTATAATTTTTAATATATGCGTTTTATTTTTATTTTTGTAATATACATTGGAAATTTCCGACGGAGCGCGGCGTTGGAAAATTCCGAAAACTCCGACGGAAACAGGTCCTTGGAATTTTCCGACGGAAATAATTCGTTGGAATTTTCTGACGAAAAGTCTTCGTCAAAAACTTTCCGACGAAAATTGTTCGTCCGAATTTTCCGACCAATTACCGACGAAATAGTTTCGACGAAGCATATTGTCGGAATTTCCGTCGGAATAATGTTCGTCGGTACTGGTCGGGAATTTCGTCGGAATGTGTGACGAAATTCCGACGAACTTTTTTTCCGACGATTTTTTTCTTCGAAATTGGCCATATTCCAACGAAATTCCGATGAATATGGTCGTCGGAATCCACGTGTTTTCTTGTAGTGATATGAAATGGTATTATTTTAATGATAACATATGTTATAAGTTCTTGATAGCACCTGAATTCTTTTAAAAAAAATTGTATTAATGATTTGGTGAGTGAAAGTTACACACTATATAAATTGTGATTACATTCCTAAATAAATAATTAAAACGATATCAAAGGGACCAACAGGCCAACAGATTAGAAAAGATATCAAATTTTACACCCTTATGTTCTTCTGTTAAAGACATGTTTGATCTATTAAACGTGAATGATATAATGGGCAAGATCACAACTAAACAAGAAATCTCCCAAGTTATCAAAGACCAAATGAGAAATGATGTATAGAGTTTCACAGAATCTTTAAAAAACTTAACAAAAGAGATGTACATTCCTGCCATTGGAAGAATCTTGACACCGGGAAAGATCCTCCGGAATGTTGTATATTCAGAAGAATATATACTTGTTGAATTCCTAATTTCCTATCTTTGGGGATATATTATTTGCTCAAATTATGGAAACAGTAGATCGAGTTTGTTACTATATTGATAACTACTGGTCCGTCCACGCTTCATTTGGGTTTGTTGGCTTTAAAATTTGTGATTTTGTTGTGTAATTTGGTCATGTAAAGCTTTTAATATGGTTATATTTTTGTGTGTTTAGTCTGTTTGTGTAAAGTTTTATATAATGCGTGTGTCGTAGATGTAGTGGGTGTAACATAGTACGTGTTGTTTTAAGATTATTTTTAGGTTACATAGAAGGTTGATGAAAGAAGGTTATTTTTAGGTTACATAGAAGGTTGATGAAAGACAGGAAATTGCTCCAATGAAATTGTGGAAAATACTAAGCAAAAACTCTGCTACACCCAACAGTGAAACATCATTTGAGTACGACTTCTATCAATTTTAATATTTCGTATAATATTATGATGTTGCGAACTTGTAGTAGTAATGTTGTTCGTAAAAACAATAAAAGCTTGGTGGGGCTTGTTTTGGTGAGTTTTGTATTTTGTAAGTGTTTGAGTGTTGTTTTCTTTATACTCTCTATAATGGCCTTAAAAAATATATTTTTATTTTTATTTATTTATATAATTATTTATATTTATATATCTATAAAATAATGGTATAATGGTCTTTTACTTATTTAAATGAACAAGGTATTTGTGAAAATGTCTAGATGGCAGAGAAGCTAAGCTGAGCAAGGCAACTGACGGAGAATAAGTCCTCGGTGAAGACCTCAAATAACCTCTACATCTTAGATCCAAGATCTTGATGGGGAAGTTCTACCAAGCAATTATCGGGAGAGGAGAGAGGAGACAGTAGGAAGCGGAGCAGAGGCAGCGACACGATGCCCACACCGGCGGACTTAACTAGGTGTAGATCGACCACCCACGACCTCGGCCATCACTCCCGAAGAGCCAAATACACACTCAGCAACTGATTTGAACCATCAGATTCGGTCGCAACCCGATGATAAACTAGAGCGATGAAGCAAAGAGGAGATGAAGAGGCGAGGATACAATAGGAGAAGCAAGCAAGATGAGGGGGTGGCGACCAACGAACGGAGAGGCACGTCGGTCACCGGAACAAGACAAGAGGAAGAGACGCCTAGAAGAGAAGTGGAAATAGTTTCTCTCACCTCTCTCTTTAAGTTGAAAATTTCCTTTGGAAAAATCGTTTATTTCAACACAAACTTTACGCGTACGTGTCTTTTCCTTCACGACTTTGTGCTAGTACGTATTTCATCACGAAGTTAAAAAAAATTCAAAAATCCTATATGAACTCTCAAAATCGTGCCCTATATATATATTGATCGTCAATGATGTTAGTCAACCGTTAATTTATCAAAATGATGTCATTTTGGATAATTAAAATAAAATAAAAATCTGCTCTTTCCGTGATTCGAACACTGGCACAAAAACATAACACTAAGCATCTTAACCACTAGAGTAAAATAACATTCTTGTAACTAGTTTGTAAACATTTAATGATATATATTGTTTAGTTTTATCAAATAAATCTTATCAATTTTATTATTTTAGTTTTATAAAATAAATTTACTATTATTTATATATTAATAATTTTACGAATATTTATTTATAAATTTAATTAATTACTATTGCTGTAAATTTTATTTTATATTATTATTAAAATAAAATATATTGTAAATTTTAATTTTTTTTTTATATCTATAGAGCTAAGTTTATAAGTTAAATTTGAGTTTACATATTTTAATTTTTAATAATATTACAATATATCTAAATTATTTGTTTGACTTTATATGTTGTACTACTAAATTTTTTAATAATGCTATAATATATTTTAATTTGGTTTATATGATTATTTTAAATAATACTAAAAGGTAGTTATTTAAATCAAAAGTAATTAATTTAAATTTATAAAATAAGATTCGTAAAAATTATTAATATATAAATAATAATAATTTATTTTATCAAATTATAAGATTTTATTTGATAAAACTAAAACATATATATCATTTAATATGTATAAACTACTACAAGAATGTTAGTTTAGTCTAGTGGTTAAAATTCTTAGTGCTATGTTTCTTTGCCAATGTTCAAATCCTAGAATTTTTTTTAAAAATCAGGATGAAATACGTACTAATACAAAGTTCGTGAAATAAAAAAAGCACCACGCTTAAAGTTTGTGTGAAATATTTTTTTTTTTCTATTTTCTTTGCTCACAGTAACTACTTGATCGTGCTCTATGCTTCTGTTTGTACATAATAGTTGCGTGTTATATAATCAGATAAGAGATTGGTTTCACCGCATCAGTTTCCTCTACTAAGATCGGGATCAGTGGATCAATTTATTTTAATTATATGTTTTGTTTTACAAAGATGGAATGGATTTCAATACGATCATTTACTCAGTTTACATAATTTTTGTCGGAAGGTGGAGGTGGTGGAGGAACTGTCGGGTCGTGTCCTGGATTGGGCCTGTTGGAGGATAATCCATCATTCGATGACTATACAGCTCTTCCAACCTATTATTACATTTTATTTTCCATCACCAACAACTATTTTAGGGTAAATTTACACAAAGATTTTACAACAAATTACTATATACGTATTTGTTTTTAAAATTGACTACTGACACCATTTATGAGACAAGAAAACAATGAAAAGAACATTTCTTTGTTTTTTTTTTTTGCTAAAGAACATTTCGTTGTTGAGATTAATGCGTACCTCGTTCGAGGAAAGAGATCGTTATCAGCAATTCCGTGACCCTCCACAGATCCTAAATAATATATACAAAGTTCAGATGATTTTTATTTTTTTGAGAAAAGGTTTTACAAAGTTCATATGATATATGCCTAAATGCCTATTTATTCGTCTGAAGTAGAAAAAGTATATATATATATATATATATATAATACTGATTTTAGATATTGAAATTGGAAAATATTTACATAAATATTTTCAGAAAATCAAAAGAAACGGTTTTGACACTCTTAATATATCATGTTACTACTTTAATGTTTGAAGATAATTTTTAATTACCAGAAGAGCACAATGAAAGCATGAGGAAGAACGATATGAAAACCAGAAGCTTCATTCTTCAGAGCCTTATTCTGATATTTTTTTAAAGTTGTTTAGGAACTAACCCATTCTTCTGTGTATATTATATATACATTCATCACTATTAATGTTGTTGCCATTTGGCCTTGTAGGTTGAACTTAGAAGTTTGACTGACCATTAAATTAATTGTTTAGTTTAAAAAGTTCAAAACATATTAATTGTTTGACTAACATTTGTTGGTTTTAGAAGTAAATTAAGCACACAAAGACATATAATAAATTATTTAGTCTGTGGAAATTTAAACTAGAAGACTAGAAACACAAGGTCTTTAAAACAACCAACCTTTCTCTCTTTCATCACCAATTATCTGAAGTTTAAGAACCGGGCCTTTCTCTATTTCGTTTTCAAGAGAATCGACACCGTAAATAGCCATGCAACGCTACGGTTCTCTTCTTTTAAAATATTTCTAACCCATTTTGTTTTCGGTTTCCAGTAAATTCTTATATTCAGTCAAAGCTACTGATGATGTAACCGTTACAAATATCCTCGAAAAACATCACATCAGTGTTCCAAAGTTTCCACGTAGTCCCTTTTCATTGCATGGAATTTACTGATCTTTAGCAAATACAACAACATATATGAACAATAGACGTTACAACTCCATTTGTCATTTTATGTTCTGTTTTAGGATTCTTTCTAAATTTATTTGAGTTTTTCTCAAATGTATATTCATCTTGAAAATCTATAATAATAAACCTGAATTTTCTCTCTTTTTAAGCTGTCCACGTTATCAAGGAAGGATAAGGTATTTTCTGCCACAGTGTCATGCCCAAAACGGCAGTCTTACGTGCGTTTTATTCACGTTTTGTTTTTCAACCCAATCGTATTGGATTCTATGGGAAATTTAGGTGTGTGATGGGCTTTATAAAATTGATACATTGCAGGCCCCATAAATTTAGGTTTCTCCATCCTTATCACTCTCCAACCGTCGTAGAAGCAACATAAGCAGATCTCCATAGCTTATATAGCCCTTCTGATTTATGTAACCGCTCGCTCAGCCATTCATAGAGGCTTAGCTCTGAGTTTTTCCGTGATTATCCCACTCAACCTACTTGGACGCATTCACCCTATCTCTTTGCATTCCCACAGTAACCCGTTGAAGCCTTCGACTATAAGTACCACCCTTTTGCGATAGAGAGCGCAACTCAAACGAGATCTAGAAGAATACTATTATCTCACCACCAACTCCAACTATGGCCGCTTCGTACATTCTCCTTTCCAATTTGAGAGCCAGACGGTGCACTAACACCGCGGAGGTCTGCCTGCTTAGGTTTTGGGAGGCCAGGAATATCAACAGGCATGGGGAGCTGATGAGTGTCGACATGTTGCTCATTGATGAGAATGTAAGAACCCTTTTTGTTTGCTGGTTAATCCTCTCGATGATTACGTTTCATTTTGGGTTTCTAATTTTTTTTCTTCAAGCAGTCGACCCTTTTGCAAGGATCTATTGCTGCGATTCGGCAGCTCCTATTCAGACAACGCCTCATTGAAGGCTCTGTCTACACACTCAGCGGATTCGATGTTGTGCGCAGCAATCCCAAATATCGGCTATCTGATGCGCCCCTCTCTATACGGTTCAATGATGGAACTGCTTTTGATAAGTTAACAACGGCTGGTAGAACCATACCTACAGAGTTTTTCCGATTTCGTCCATACAACCAGATACTTGAGCTAGCAGGCACCGACAGACAGCTCCCTGGTATGTATTATCACTTTGAGTTTTGTCGTTGCTTTCTGTGATACAATAAGCTAACATAATATCATTTACAAACTACTTAGACGTTATGGGGGAGCTTAGCGCGATTAAGAGCACAATAACCGACCATATACCGGGTGCACAGCGTTTAATGATCACTTTGCGAATAGAAAGGTACTTTATGTTGTTTAGTCTCCATTTGTTACTAGAAACTGTAATGTTTCTCCTGGCTGGCCTCTGTGGCATCGTTTCTGTTCAGGGATGTAAACGTTTGCGTTATTATGTTCGACTCTCTGGTCATTGCCTTCCAGAGCAAGTTTGATAACAACGGGAGGGAGCCAAGAGTTATTCTTGTCACCGGCGTCAATCCTAAGATAGTTGGAGGTAAGAGAGTATTTGATTTTTCTCTGTTATTGAATTGGAACATAGATTAGTGAGATGAGTGATAAGAACTTTTTAAATCACGCTGTTTGATCTGTTAAATGAATCCCTTTTTGGACAGGGAAATTATATCTGAATGGATCTTCTGCCACACATTTTTACTTCGACTCTGAGACTACTGCAGGAAAAGAGGAGCTTGATAGGTGCGTCTTCTCATTCTAATTACTAAGCGCTTATTGGTCTACGTTACATATATTGATTATGCGTACTCTATTTGTTGACTGCCTTCTCATGTTTATCTCCTTATAGGTTAACAGATGGTGGGGAAGACCAGTCAACATCTTCATCAAAGGTTGTTCACTCACAAAAAATTGAGCCTCTTACCATTTATGAGCTTAACCAGTTTATTATCACTGCTGACCCACAGGTTAGTTCTGATATATTCAAATATATATATATATAGGACCATTTAAGAATATTTTTCACCTTTTATTTTCTTCTCTTAATGTTGACAGATCATTGAATTTCTCTGTACGGCTAAAGTGACTGAGATTCAGTTAGATGATGGTTGGGTGTTATATTGGACATGCCGGGTGTTCAAAGAAACTCGTTCGCGAGGAAGCTTCTTTCACATGTGTCCCATGCAATGAAAGCAATGCTGTAGCTGAACTCAAGTAAGTAGATTTTACTCAGTAGTCCTACATCTTGAAAGCAATAGCCATAAAATCTTTCCCTTATGACAGGTACCGGGTAAAAATTTTACAGAGGTCTCTAAACTGACTCACGTTCCTGCTTCTGAGGCAGCGCAGATTGTGGTATAGCATATAGTCAACCTCTCAATATCAACTTCTATTATTATTTCTGCGAAGTGCATGATATGTAATGTTTAACCGGTTTGCTGGGGATAGGTGTTAATGCTCAGGTTGACATGGATCTGCCTCACTCACTCGCTGATCTTGTTGGGAATACCTATATCTTCCCGCTCAAATTGAAAGACTTCAATTTCACTCCAAACCACCAAACCTTTACCATTTCTCGCATGTTTCATGAACGAGAACTTGCACCTCTGCCAACCTTTGTTGTGAGTGTTAGTGGCATAGTTATAAAAACAAATCTTCAATCATTGTTATGTTGATAAGAGGAAGGTGGACAAGTCTCTGGAGCAGCGCTTCCTGGAGGACCCTGTGGACCCACCATCAGCTGCCACGTTTGCTAGCAGTAGCAAAGTTGCAGAGCAAGAAACCACACCTGATGGTTCACTTGCTGGATGTTTTAGCAAGAAGCGAACGAAAAATTTAATGTGGAAGAGAATGCTACGAGAAACCACGTGTGGAATGAGTACACTGTTATAGCATAAACAACCACGTCTTATCCTTACCTATTAATGTTTTCCATCTTTGGGTTTTGCTTAAATTTGTTTGTCTTTTTTTTCTCTTCAAAAAACCCAGTGTCGTGGTTGTTGTTCTTTCTTTTATCAATGATATTTTTTAACAAAAAAAAATTCACATGTCTTGGCTTAATAGATCTCATGCCCATGTAGTCTTATAAAGACGTTTGAACTTATCAGCACTATAGAGTGGTAAGTGTAATATAATGCAGACAATAGATTATATTACCCATAATCTATTGGATAACTTGCATCACATACTTCCCACTCACTGTAAATTGTCGATTACAAGCTAATTAGTATCATGCTGAAAACAATTAAAACAAAATTATGCAAACAATCAGTTTACACGTCCACGTTTACCACCATCCGAGATTATATTTATCTTAGAAGTCAGAATGCCATTACGTTGAGTTTATATCCATAGAACCTATGTCAGATTATATTTATGTACATATCACTGAGCTTTTTTCATTGCAGTATCTTTCACCTTTAAACAAGTCGGAAAATAATAGCCACATTCGAATTTTCATAAACTGTAACCGTTGCAACAAGTTAGGTCTAATATTCTAACTCACCCTTTTACAATATGATTAAAAATCCCAGTAACTAATGTGAGGCTTGCTCGTCAGCAACGCTGCCTTATACGCGCAAAACCAAGGGCAAAGACACCCCCATCAAGAGATACAATATGACAAGAAACTATATACCTGATCAAGATGAGCACATCGATGTTGTTGATTTAGAGCAAGGTAATAACTAACCAAATCATCAGTGATCTCAAACATCATCCCGTATCTCACTTCACATGAGTTTCAGTTAGCACAAGGACAGCTAGGGCTCTGCGTATGGAGAAGCAGAAAATGCAAGAAAGTAACCACAATAAATAAGTGTGAGCTTCTTCTCTCTTCTTACCAAATTCTGCAAGTTTACAAAGCACTTAGATCTATTACAGTTGTTCTATACATGTTAAGTTCACATATTTACAACCAAATAAGTAATGACTAATATCAAACTCTAACAACTTCCCACCAGCAATTGCGTCTACAAGTGGAAGCCGTCCAGGTATGAAATAAACCGTCAATGAACATGAAATCAACACTCTCTTTACAATTATAACAATTTCATTTGAATTTTGCAGGAAGGTACCGGCGCCCAGTTGTTAACAAGTGGGACTTGGTGACATGTCCGACATGTCAAGCTATTGTCTGGAATGCAGAGGCTGTTGTTCAAGAGACACAGAACTCTCCTAGAATGTTCAGCATATGTTGTCAACAAGGACGTGTTAAGCTACCACCAAGGCGGCAAACCACCCTCTCCCCTGAAAGAACTACTTGAAAAATCGAGCTTCAAGCTACTGATCCGGGTTGCTAATGGAATGCTAGCCTTCACATCAATGGGTGGCCAAATTGACTACTCTGTCACTGGAACTGCTGGACCATTTGCATTTAGGCTCCACGGTCAAAACCACCACATAATAGTTCTCTGCTCCCTCCTGATGGTAACCTTCCACAGTATCTACAGCTCTATATAGTCGACACAGACAATGAATTGGAAAACAGGAAGAAGCGTTCTCAAAGGGTAATTCATCTTTATCAATTGATGACAACTTGGTAGCTGAGTTAATCAAGATGATGGATGAAAATAATCATCTGGCTAAGACATTCAGACATGCTCGAGATCGTATCCTCTCTGGTAGCCACAGTTGAATTCAGTGTCACGTTAGTCAACAGAAGCATCGGGGAAGACAATATGACCTGCCAACTGCAGGTGAAATAGGTGGTCTGTTAGTTGGTGATTTCACAGCTGAATCTGCAGGTAAAGATATTGTCCTCGAGTACAAAGTCCTCTAAGCTCCAGAGGATCAGCGATCTACACCCTCTGTACATGAGTCTTCAGTATCCATTGCTCTTCCCGTATGGAGAATATGGCTACCACGAGCGGATTCCTTATCATGTTACTGAGAACTCTAAAATAAAAAGAGAATATATGACCATGAGAGAGTACTATGCGCACCAGATCCAGACTAGGCCATCTGAGGGTATGACTATCATCATCAAGTCAGGGAGATTATTTCATCAATATATTGTAGATACTTACACTGCGACCGAGCAAGAGAGGTTTGAGATTCATAAGACTAACCAAAAAAAATTGAGGGCTTGACTTATATACAAACGTCTGTGATGCATTGGACAGTGGAGATACGGATGCTAGCAAACTTGGAAAAAAGTCATCTTCCTTCTTCTTTCACTGCCGGACCTCGATATATGTCTGAGAAATATCAAGATGCCATGGCTATCTGTCGTTGGTATGGTAATCCCAACATGTTCATAACTTTCACAGCCAACCCAAATTGGGTTGAAATAAAAGAACACTTGGACGTCTATGGAGGTGATTCATCAAACAATAGGCCAGACCTCGAGTGCAGGGTTTTTAAGCTCAAGTTGGAAGAGCTCATGTCGGACTTTAAGAAAGGTGTGTTCTTCCCAAAACCTGCTGCGGGTACGTTATATCTCTGATATTTTAAAAAAAATTATAAACCTTACCCTAACGGCTCAGTTCTTATATTCCATCTAACGTTGAATTTTACTAAAAAGTATAGTGGTCTACACAATAGAGTTCCAGAAGCGAGACTTCCACACGCGCATATACTGCTTTGGTTCGAAGGTTTTAAAGGAGAAGCAACAGCTGAAATTATTAACAAATATATATCAGCTGAGCTACCAGACAAGGAAACAGACAGAGAGGGTTTCGAGTTGGTTGAGCGCCATATGATCCATGGACCTTGTGGAAAACAACAACCTTTGTCCCCATGTATGGAGAAAGGAGAGTGCACGAAGAAATACCCCAAACCCTACTCAAACAGTACAAAAATTGACAAGTCTGGTTTTGTTGTTTATAGAAGGAGGGTTGATGGCAGAGCCTCTGTTTTCAAGGGTGTTATAGAGTTAGATAATCGTTATGTGGTGCCACATAACCTATCAATTCTCAGAAAATATAAAGCACACATCAATATTGAGTGGTGCTGCAAAACCAGTGCTATCAAGTACCTCTTCAAGTACATCATGAAAGGGGTGGACCGAGCAATGATACTGCTTCAGCAGACTGGTAGTAAAGACAGTGCAAAGCTAGAGAAAAAGAAAGAGCAGCTTGAACGGGACGAGATTGATAGGTTTTTGGAATGCCGGTACATTTCAGCATGTGAAGCCTCCTGGAGACTGTTTTCTTTCCACATCCACCACAACCAACCTTCTGTTATGAAACTGACACTCCACCTTCCAGGGAAGCACATGTTGGTATACGATCAAAACAAGAGTTTAGAGGAAGTTCTCTCAAAGGATGATATTGAGAAAACAATGTTGACTGCTTATTTTGTCGCAAACCAGACATATGAAGAAGCCAGAGAACTCACTTACATCCAGTTTCCAAGTCGATTTGTGTATCATAGTGACATCAAAACTTGGACACCGCGGAAACATGGGACATCTATAGGCAGAGTTATCTATGTACATCCAACTGCAGAGATTTTGTACTATCTTCGAATCCTTTTCAACGTGGTCACTGGGGCTACGGGTTTTGATGATCTCTATACTGTTGGCAGTACAAAGTATAAGGAGTTTCGGGATGTCTGCTATGCACGTGGGTTATTAGACGACGATAAGAATGGCATGATGCAATAGAGGAACCTTCGTACTGGGCAACAGGTCGTCAGCTACAGAAGTTATTTGTTATTATCTTGATCTACTGTGAAGTTGGCAACCCTCTAAAGCTTTGGAATCATACCTGGAAGATATTGGCTGAGGATATTCTTTACATGAAACAGAGAGAATTTAGCTTCCCGGGTTTGATTCTTCAGGATCAGAGCTCCAACAATATACATTAATGGAGATTGAGCGACTTCTCAAAGAGAATGAAAAGTCATTGTCTGATTACCCCGAATGCCAAAGCCAGACACAAGTGTTCTTAACGAAATCTCAAACTCTGTCCTTCGGCAAGAAATGAACTATGACACCGA
The DNA here is from genome assembly GCA_905132765.1 of Moricandia arvensis. Taxonomy (NCBI): domain Eukaryota; kingdom Viridiplantae; phylum Streptophyta; class Magnoliopsida; order Brassicales; family Brassicaceae; genus Moricandia; species Moricandia arvensis. The sequence continues at coordinate 10,197 of CAJHQP010008696.1, read as the reverse complement.
GAAAGAGAACATTGAGCATGAGAAACTGTTTAGCACCATGAATGAGGATCAAAAACAATTTACAGTGCCGTGCTTGACTCTGTCGACAAACAATCTGGTCAATTATTTTTTGTATATGGCGCAGGAGGGACATGGAAAACTTTCTTATACAAAACAATTATTGCAAAACTGAGATCAGTTGGAAAGGTCGTTCTTCCTGTGGCATCAGCGGGAATTGCAGCATTGTTACTACCCGGAGGAAGAACAGCTCACTCCCGTTTCAAACTGCCTCTAGCTTTAACCGATGAGACATTGTGTAACATTACACCCGGTTCTATGTTAGCAACTCTGATTGCAAAAAACAGATTTGATCATATGGGACGAGGCACCTATGGCTCACCGTCACGCTTTTGAAACTCTGGACCGCACCCTTAGAGATCTAGAATCTCTGCAAAATCCAGCAGCAGCCAATAAACCTTTTGGTGGGAAGACAGTGATTCTGGGTGGGGATTTTAGGCAAATTTTGCCTGTAATAACTCAGGGATCTAGACAAGACACTGTCAAGGCTTCAATTAGCAAGTCATACCTCTGGTCATTTTCAGAAAGTTTACACTTTAACCACCAACATGAGACTGAGACAAGCTGACAAAGAGTTCGCAAAGTGGATACTCGAAGTAGGTAATGGAACTGCACATACTGTGAAGACAGGGGGAAGAAGTCAAGATGATGGTGAGCAGGTCATAATAGGAGATGAATTCATGATTCCGAGGTCTGATAATCCTCATCAGTCTATATCAGATGCTGCTTACCCTGACTTTGTTAAAAACTACCTAAACCGTACTTACTTGACAGAGAGAGCTATCCTAACCCCAACTAATGCATGTGCGAATGAAATAAACTCTTACTTTCTGTCTAAAGTGCCTTCTGCAGAGAAGGAAATTTTTGAGCTCAGACAGCGTTGCTTTTGAGAGCACACCAGAGGATGACTGGACAAGTAACTACACTCAGGAATACTTAAACTCCCTTGAGTTCAACGGTTTGCCACCCCATAAACTATGTCTGAAGATCGGTGCTCCTGTGATGATGCTACGCAATCTCAACCAGCGTAATGGGTTGTGCAATGGAACACGGATGGTGATTTCGCGTCTGGGACACAGAGTTCTGGAGGCTCAGCTTCTAACAGGGACTCATGCGGGAGAGAAAGTATTGATCCCACGAATTCAGCTATCCCCAACTGACACTATGCATCCATTTACATTCCGAAGAAGGCAATACCCAATCAGATTGTGTTATGCGATGACTATAAATAAGAGTCAAGGACAGAGTCTAAATCAGGCTGCCCTTCTACCTCCCAAGACCCGTTTTCAGTCATGGCCAGTTGTATGTTGCTCTCGAGAGAGTCACAACACCAGGCGGCCTCAAGATTCTAGATGATACAGAAGGTGCAACTAGAAAAGATGTTACTAATATTGTTTACAGAGAGATTTTCAGTAATCTCATGACAAGTAAGTGGCATACAACCCTATCCTAATTATGTAAGTATATACGCAATAAGAAAAATATAATCCTACCCTTTGTTACGTTCATTACAGGACCCGGCTAGGTACACCAATCCAGTTCTCAACGGTTTGCAATACATCTATGATGGTCATCCAAAGGTAGAGACAAAATAAAAGACGATTTTGGATATGAGAAATTTTCAAACAACTTCGTTTACTATGCAACTTCGATCATTGACTCTGAGTTTTCCAAAAAAAAAACTGATCTATTTATGCATTCTTCAATACAATGTCGTCATGTCTCAGAAGTTAACTACACATACATCTTTAAGCCTAACAACCAATAACAACTACTGCACAATTGTTATACATTCGTCATATGCTTTGTCTCAGTGACTTAAGAAGAAATGTTCTTATAACATGAGAACACTAAATCTAAACGAAACATAATTTTTTGGTCGTATCTTCCTTTTAAAATTAAACAATGATGGTCATTGCTTGCAATATAAACACATAACAGCTCAACTAAAAATTATGAAAATATTGACAATACGTCTGCAACACACATTCATCTCAAAAAAACACGTACTGTTAAAAATAAAAAGCCATCGTCCCTGTGTAATTTCGTATACTTGGAGTTGTATTACAATTTTAGAAATAGATTTTTATTTATATCTTCGTAAATAAATTTTATTTAACTCCACGTTCTTACGACCAAAATAACTTCATTTTATTGTTTTAAACTTCCAAATAAACTTACAATTTCCAATTCTCCTAAAACCTAAATATACGTCATTGTTTTGAAAACTAAACACCCTCACCAAACTTTGAACTAATACTTCAGGTTTGATTGGTTAATTAAGCCATAAAAGTACTTAACCAATTTGTATAATGATTAATGTGGATTTTATAATAATGTATTATAAATTAACAACTCAGAACATTATAAATAGTCAATTAATCAGAAGCCATTAACTCAGCAAATAAAATTAAATGTCTAGAAATAAATGGTCCTCAAAACAAAATGTTACAAGATGTCAATACAATAAAATTATCAAGCTTCTCCTCTATAAAACATAGCTATAATCCCTACCCGACATACAATGTACAACTCCCACAAATTTCTCAATAATGAATAACAATCCATGATTTCTTATCGACTCTCACATCAAACAAACCCTTCACGAATAGTTCCCCAGTGAACAATCCAAGTCTTCATCCACAGACCCACCATACAACAATCTGTCGTTGACTTCAAGCTTCCATGTATCACCGACAATGAAGGACATTTACATGATTCAACAACCGAGTGCATGGAATTCATGTTAACATACATGACATAAACCACCCTGACTCCACAATGCTTATTCATGACACTGCCCAATATGTGATGACTGAACTAACAACCAGCGTCAATAACATAAATTCTGATCTTCAAATCACTCTTACCATCACAGATTAGAACCCTGACGCAACCGCAAGACTTGACGTCGACCTTATCATCACCGACCTTGAGGGAACAAATAGGCTCCAACTATGGAAGAAGTAAACAATACATGCACTGTATGTTTCGGAGATTACAACTCTGGAAACTACCTATGCTCTCTTTCTTGCGGACACAAGTTTCATTTTGCTTGCATTGATCAATGGCTTCGTACAAACATAAGCTGTCCCATATGTAGGGAAAGTCATCTTTAATATATTACTAATACAATTTCATATGGTGTTTCTTATGATCTAACCGTTTCATTGATGTACTATTGTCACTTTGATAGTAATAGTAAAACAATAATAAAAATAGTTTTCTATATTTCTTAACATTCTCATTTGCCAAACATTCTTTCTTCACCTACAAAGGCCAATTATAATCCCTGAAATCTCTGAGGTCATATTCTTAAGGAATTTATGGTATGCATACGAAAAAAATCCATACTAGGATTAAAAAACTCAGTTTCTAAGGATAATTTTTTTTCTCAAATAATTATGACATAGAAAACGTCTACAGACTTTTACCAAATTTCTCACCCTATAAAAAAAGTATCATGCAATATATGACATCTCCAAAACAACCAATATTAATTCTTTCTTTATTAGTAATTCAACGTAATTTATTCAAGAAAATAAATTCAGTTAATTGATATATCATTATTATTAGACCATGTAATTAAACAAAAAATAAATCAACTGCAACATACAACAAAAAACGACATCCGATTTTAATAAAGTAGTAACCCCCAATCTACAAACATCTATTTATTATCTCAAATAATTATGACATATAAAACATCTACAAACTTCTCCAATTTTCTCACCTTATAAAAAAAAAGATAATCATACAGTATATGACATCTTCAAAACAACCAATATTAATTCTTTCCTCATTAGTAGTTCAACGTAATTTATTCAAGAACAATAAATTCAGTTAACTGATATGTCATTATTATTTGACCATGTAATTAAACAAAATACATCAACTGTAACATACAAACAAAAATAACACATCAGATGTTAACAAAGTAGTAACCCCCGTCTACAAACATCTATATATTATATCTCCAACAAAGAGACAGGTTCACACTGAACATATTCTCAACCCTATTAAAAACAACAACAAAAAAAAACAAAAATGGTTTCATATGCTTCGGTAAATAATTATAACTTAGACGAAAGTATTGACAGTTCTGACGAAAACTCTCCACAAACAGACGTAGCCCGCTTATTTCAAAAATATTGACCTAGGCTATTTTGCAGCCGAGCCACTCAGAATGGCAAAACACTACATTCAGTTTAGGAATGACTGTTTGGATTATGGCGATCCAGAGGCTCATTACATTAAAGGGAAAATAGGTACTTCTTCAACGAGAAACCTGTGAAAGGACTGAGACTTCTTCGCCAATCCGCAGATGGGAACTATGACAACGGTAAGTATCTTTACGGTATATTAATGTTGTGGCAGTGGACATTTTGAAGAGGGAAAATAATATTTGGAATAAGCTATCATGGCAAAATAATAGATACAAGTAAATCAATGCTGGAACATGATTAAGGAGTCACTTAGTGGCTTCAGAATTCCTCTGAATCAAGAGTATGTTACCAACACAGAAAGAATGGAACCTCCAACAAATTGTCAAATCTTTCACGTCGACGAAGTATGCAAAGAATGTTACTACTTTAAGAGGATGAAACTATTTATTGACTTCCTTGCAACAAGATAAACACAAAACAAACACATGCATTTACATTTATCCTTTTGGAAATCTACTTTACTTTGTCTTAAAATTTTATCTCAATTTACTTTGTTACAACTATCAGCTATTTACAATATTTTTCCTTGCATCAATAAATGAAAACCACTTATGTTGTTCCTCTTTATCCTAAGTAATTTTAAAACAAGGTGATACAATATGATCGCTAATCACTACCGAATGGATTGAGGAAAAAAAAATCTATTAGCATATTTTCACCTTTGAAAATTTAAATTTACGAAAACCATAAATAGATTTTTAAGTTATTCAAAAACCATGACACAATAAAAGAATTATACCAGATCGATAATTTTATTAAATGAATTATATACCCCTTAATCTTCGTATTATAAATATCATTCAGATCCATATTAAATACACCACATAAATTCTTATATAAAAATATCAACCAAAATACACAATACATAGACTATTTTGATAGACTATTTACACAACAAAAAATACAAAAAGTTCACCTTTGCGATTTATTATAGTTTAAAAGACAAACTTCGGTTGGTAAGGGTAACCTCATCAATCATCATCTTAGAGCATCTCCAGAGGCCCTCAACCCTCAAATTTTGAGGGCTTGAATAGTGAAACCCTCAAATTTGAGGTTCCACTATTCAAGCCCTCAAAAACACTATTTACTTTACATTTTAGTCCTTATAAATTTATAATTCACATATATTTATACTAACATTAATTTTCTTATCACTTTAATCCTTATAACTATATTTCACTTAAATATTCAAATATATCTTATATATACATATATATATGTATTATTAATATATAAAATATATAAAAATGTTAAAACTAAAATAAAATAAATAGAAATAATAATTACTTAAAAGATATTTATTATTTCATAGAAAATTATATTACATTGAGAAATATTACAAATTAAAGATCAAAAGTACAAGATTAAATATTTTACACAAAATATTGTGTTCATATTTTTAAATATCATGTTGTAATAAATTTTATTTATAAATATTGTGTTTCATATTTTTAATGTGTATATATTATCTACTCTATAAAGTTTAAAAACAATAATTAATTTATATTAAAGTTGAGGATTAAGATACAAATTACATAAAACTTCAAAAAAAATAAATTTGAGGTTCTTCTTTGGAGCACACCACCCTCAAATCTTCATTTTGAGGATTCTTCATCCTTAAAATGAGGTTCCTTATTGGAGATTGCTCTTAACAAGAGTTTCTTATTTATATTATATTATATTTTTATTATAGTGAAATTATGTAATTAAATTTATTATTACTTAAAAAATAATCAATAGCTTTCTGCATCTGTTCTTAATAGGTATATTGAGTTTCTCACATGTCCTTTGAAGAGAAGCAAGTTCTGGAAAAAAATTTCTTCTTATAATTTTCTGATTATTTCAATATTTTAATCACTGAGATGTGCTATCAGAACCCTGCCGTTGGATGACTTACCAACCTCACTTACAGACAGATCGTTTAAAAAAATTCTTTACGAAACAATTCATAAACGTTACTATCTAACGATTTATATAAATGATTCTGTACATCTTAATTGGTTACATAATGTAACAAATATAATATGAACACTTATATCAAAATGTATTTTCATAAGTCTTCAAATCATTAATGTCAAAAATATCTAAAACTATAGTTCCATCATAAATACAGAAACCCCTTCCCATAGCAACAACTTATGTTGACCATAACTCCTTAACGTTCCAAGAATATATTAATGCTTCACGTATTCCTCAGCTCTCATAGTATATAAATACATCAAAATACAACACCGAAACTACATCCCCTCACTCCCAAACATCATGAACGCAGAACCACTTTACGCTCTATCCTTTGACTCTAAAACCGAGCCTACGACTTCACCTGTGCTGAGGAATCTAACCATCAATATAAACCGGCCAAATACAAATCAAGCAGACATATCTATTAAAATCAAATGTTCTACAGCTGCTCTAGGATATCTAACCAAAACAACCCACCGACATCATGCAATACTTGCTCACATACAGTGACATTAACATCAACTCTCTCCAGAAGCATCATAGAAAGACGCTAGCAACTATGTTCACTCCAGCATCTCAGAAATCGTCAATTATGCAGCCACTAATTTAACCATCGTATTTAATTTGACTTATTTCAATTCCTATGTTATCCAAATAATTGACATCGACATAGCTACCACTGACCTCTACGATGCAATTTGAACACCCGCACCAGAAGAAGATGAGCTTCCACCATTTCCTTGGAGAATAATTAAGATAATAGGTACTCCACTCATTACGATGCAACCGTATTAAGATAATAGGTACTCCACTCATTACGATGCAACCGTATTAAGATAATTGTTTCAATAACATCTATTTTTCCCAAAATTAAAGCTAAATGTGTACTTCGAATCCATGGTCTTCAAACATATATACAAAACATCAAAATCTTCAAAACAAGATTTAAAAGTTCAGATCATAATACGATAACCTGCGCGTAGCGCAGACAGAGCACTAGTATAGTGATATTAATATTGTGCAATATTGTTACTTGCACCGAAGGTTTTCCTCTTAGGCCTATGACCCAAGTTCTATTGTATAGTGCGCGTTTTTTGTTGGCCATTTCGTTTATGTTTTGTTTGTACTAGGCTTTGTCCCTTACGGGCTTTGTCCCCTTTATAATGAAGTGTATTTAATGGTGATTTGATTTTTAATGAAATTTTACATGATTTTAATGATTTTGAGAGTTTATGGGTGATTTTTTTTAAACCACTCTAAAATAACATCTAAAAACTATGAAATTTGAATTTGAATTTTTTAGCTAAGAACTTCATCCAAACACTTTTAAAATCACATGAAAACTTTAAAACTCCACAGTTTAAAATATTTCAATAAAAATAGATTTCAGAGTAATTTATGAATTATCAAATTTAATAAAAGTGGATATTAAATGAGTTGTTAAAATTTATGGATTGAATTACAGTGAATTTGTTATTTTAAAATAAATCACCTAAAACTCTCAATTGAATGTACTCTTTTATTCTACTTTTCTATTTTTTAGAGTATTTTAAATTAAATATTAAATAAATAAATTTATGTAACATATAAATGATTTTTAAATCGTGCACTTCTAGGTAAAACATCTTATAAGCTGGGACATATGGAATATTATAAAAAGAATTAATATGACAAAATATTCATTTAACGTAATAGTTGAAGTATATAATAATTTCATGATAGTTACTGAATATTTAATTGTATTAAATAAGTGGTATTTAAATTTGCATTTTAAATTTTATACTGTATGTATTGTGATCACATTTTTAAATAACTAGATAGTATAGAGAAAATATCAAATTTTATAATGTTGTCAAAGACTTTTTTTTTTGTTGTTAACAAAATCGATCAAGTAAACCAGACTAGTATTAAAAGTGAATTCGAAAATGGCAAGATTACAACTAAACAACAAAAGCTATGTACAGAGTTTCATACAATCTTGAAAAAAAAGACAACTTCAAAAAAAACCACAAGAGAGATGTACTTTCCCGCCATTAGAGGAATCTTGAATCTTGGTAGAATCAGAAGAATAACACAGCCAATGGAAGCAAGAACGAGCATGTTGAGAAACGTGCGATGGACACAGAAGAAGCCGTGGTGGTTTGATCACGGTGACGAAGAAGACTATCTTCCACCGCTTCCAAAATCGCCGTACAGGGAGAAATCAAGAGAGGAAGCGACACCGTGAATAGCAATCGGAGAAGAGAGGAAAAAGATCCGGTTCGGTGACAAGAACGCCGTCGAGGGTAAAACCGGAAACAGAATTGTTCGTGACGACGATGGACTTTCCGGGGAGAAGAGTCGGAAGGCGAGAGAGAGGTTGCAAGAAACGGAGATCAGTGAACGAGAGACGTTGAGGAACGATGTGATAAGCGACGGAGAGACGTCCTACGCCGTTGGTGGAGGAAGAGGAGATGTCGGCGGTGTCCGAAGTCGGTGGGGACGAAAATGGTGGCGGAGAGAGGGATTCCGACTTGGTCTTCGACGGCGAAGAGGAAATCGGAGGCCCAGTCGCGGAAGTCCCCTGCTCCGATCATCGCTTCGATGATTCTATCGGCGTGGAGGTGATCTTGCGGCGTCTGTGGAGGGTGGATAAGCGGCGGAGTGAGAAAAAGACGGTGGTGATGAGGAAGAGGAGAAGGAGATGACTTGAACGTGGCCATCGGAATCTTTGAAGTCGTTAGAAACTGTTAAAATTTACATAGCTCTGCTTAAATCATGATGAGTCGTACCGGTTCGGTTATGTAAATAACTTGGTCAAACCGGTAATTTAGCATTCAAATACCGGATTTTGTGGTTCAATGCTATTTAGCTTCCAATCAAATCAGTTACGGATGGTTGCGACTTTGTTAATAGATAGGGCTGTCAAAAGGACATAGAATGTTGAACTCAGCTATGATCATAATTAACACATAATAAATAATTAAATCAAATTAAAATGAATGATCAAAAAATCTATTCTATATAAAAGTCTTGAGATGATTCATTTTAAAAGTTTTCATCTATTTGAATCATGAAGTTATATATTCCACATGAGAATCTTAAAAATATTTTGTTTAACATTTTAATTATATATATATATGATATAAGGAAAAGTCTTAATATTCTTTCACATTTTTATATAGATTTAAAACGTTTTGATTTTACATTTTAATTTTAGAAGATAAATATTATTAATATAGAAACTATCTTTTTACATAATAAAATTGAAGTCATCCATATATCTGTATATATTAAATATTAAATATAAAAACGGCCAAGCTCATGAGTTAGCTCATATTCATTAAAGATTTTTCATATAACTTATTTATTAATGAACATAGAAATAGAATACATGTTCATGAAAATTTAACTAAACTGAACCAGCTCATAAACTATAACTCATTATGACACCCATATTAATATTAATAGATCCTTAATAGATCAGAGAAAAAAATTGGGGAATATTATTGGTTTGATTACGATAACCCGTTTAGAAAAAGTCTAGGTAAAATTTCTTAATACATTGATATATTGACTGATCCAATATTAACATATTTTTCTCCTTTTACTGTAAGATATCATTTTTGGTTGGACGAGGGTGGTGGTGGTGGCGGTGGCGTGGCGGATCAGTAACTGGCGGGTTAGGAGGTCGAACAGTTCTGGGAGGGGGATCCCAGTCTCCATAGTCAATCATCCTCTCAACACTATAGGTAACCTGCATTACATATTTTGCATCCCCAAAAATTACTGATTTAAGCATTCAAAAAAAAACAATTACTTATTTATTTAAACCATGAAAATTTATTAGGTTTAATTAGGTAAGATATGTAAATTCAGACCCAAATTTGGCTAACAACGAGTGGCAGACATATACATTCCAAAATAGTTTATATATAGGGAAAATTGCCAAAAAGGGATGAAATATGTATAC
>CAJHQP010008695.1:0-25713 GCA_905132765.1 Moricandia arvensis | reverse complement strand
AATATCTTCAGCCTCATTCACCCTTTTTGTGAAAGCCTTCATAGACTCTTTTTGTCTATTCATCTCAGCAATAAAAGTGCTCGAAGCTTTCAAATGGCTGAAAGAAGTATTCTGCTGCGCACTCTGTATTTTCTGACACCACTGAGAAGTGAGGAATCAATGATAACTAGGGACCTTCCTTGATCCTTTACTCTTCTTTCCAGTTCCTCCTCTTCTTTCCCCATACTTACTAATCCCATGGTGCCGCATACCATCACAAAGATTACGAACAATTCAATGCATTCTGCTCTGATCCGTAATGAGTGTCGATCGACGTTCTAGTGTTGATGTTGATCGATATTCCAATGGTGGTGTCGATCGATTCATCAATGATGGTGTCGATCGATGCTGCGACGATGGTCCTTGTCAACGTCACTTCATACTTCCAATACCCTCTAAGAAACTACTGCGTAAAGAGGATTATCAAATACCTCAATGTGGGGGATCCACATGCACACTTCCATCTGGTGGAATAGGAAAATTCAACCTCAAAAACAGCACTGGGAACCACAACTTCAAAGGGTCATGTTATCATCTTCGATCTTTTGTGAAAACGCAGAGCTTCTTCTGTGCAGATAGGTGGTCATTAGATGTTTCTGGGACAGCAAGATGTGAAGGTCTTGGGACACGTGCATTCTCTCCTCAACCGGTCCTGGTTGAATCATGTAACTTGTCTGTTCGTCCAAGAAATGAGTATCGATCGATGTCAGATAGGTGGTATTGATCGATGATGGGCTTTGGGTGTTGATCAATGCAGTAGGATGGCTGTCGATCGATGGTATCGGGTTGGTGTAAATCGATGCTAGCCTTTGATGAAGTCTCCAGATCTCTTCTCGAAGTGTTCTGATCGTCATCAAGCTTCTGCTCCGAGTCCTAATCCATATTGTCAAGCCATTCATCCAACTCCAATAAGTCGTCCATAGTTACTTTCCTACTTGAATTAATATACCCAAGTTTCTCTCTATTCTCTAGCTTCAAGAATTCTTCCCTGGTGATCTCTCTGTCTACATCTGAGGTAAGATCACAGTTTGATACATCGGTACTCTTTAGTGTCGAGTCTTCAATGCACTGAGAACATTATCCCGGAAGAACAGTGTCGAGATGAACAATGTCAGGGTGAACAGTGTTGCAATGAACTTTGTCGGTCGATGCGGATGAACAGTGTGATCGATGCCTGGTGAACAGCATCGTTCGATGGTGAGGTATTAGCATCTATCAATTTTGGTGGTCAGATCACTGATAACAACTTGTTCTGCTCTGGTTGGCTCAGATCCATGATGTTCATCACCTTCTGTGTAACTTCATCTGTTTGTTGAACCTGATTATCTGGCCGCTTAGCGCGAGTGCTCAGAGTTTCACATTCTCCATCTGTTTCACTATAAGGAACACCCAACATCTGACTGAATTTAAACATCAGCTCCTTCTCCTGAATTTTAACCATCATGTCCAGCATATCATCAATCTTCTTTTGTCAAGCCACTGCAGCATCAATGAGAAATTATTTTGTGGAAAGTGCTTTAATGTCTCCCAACATGTTAGAGATCCTGGCTGTAGTTGACTGAACCATCTAAATGCATTCCTAGAGATAGAATAGGGGAAGATCTTGCAGAGCATGCGGTATTCATACACTTCATTATGCTCGCTCCTTGAGACTAGATCCACAAGTTCTTCGATGTGTTCCTTCGATCTTCATGAGGCAAAACCTGAAATAGTTATCAGCTGCCCAATCGTACCATTCACGGCTAACTGGAAGTCATTTATCTCAGCAACAGCAATAACATCAGGGATCACAACTCCTTGTGCATTAATTAATTTCCCTATATTGTTGCGAGGACGACCTTCTTCGTCTCGTAAGATCCCCATTCTAATCAGCCTTAAGTATAAGAACTTTAATTTCCTCTGTCTTCTCGCAAGTGGCGCCGATCCGATGTTGTGGTCTTAACGTCGATCGAGGTTCAAGTCTTAGTGTCAATTGATGCTGAAGTCAGATCACTAATATCGGCTTCTTTTACTCTGCTCAGTTCTCCATATCCAGCTTCTTCTACCTCTACCATATATCTCAGCATAGATTCCATCTCGATCTTCATATTTGCTTCAGTATCATAGAGAACGTTGGTGAGGAGGGCGTTCTTGATGTCATTCCAGGTAGTGAGAGATTCTTGTGGCAACCTCTTGAACCAACATGCTGCTTATCCAGCAAGATAGTATGGGAATAGTTTGCAGAAGTAGTAATCTTCAGAGACTCCATTGCACTTAATGGTTGATACTAATCATCGAATGATTCAAGGTGGTTAATGAAACATTTGTGAGGAAGACCATGAAAAGGATGCGGACCCACAAGAGAGATATATGTAGGATTCAGCTCAAGACATTCGTCTCTGCTAAAGAACAACGCATCGTAGACCTTTTGGCTTAGAAATCCTCAGGCATGTTTTAGTCTTTATGTGCCTTTTGTCATTCATCCCAGAATTCACAGTAACAGCAGTAGCATCAGAGATTGGTAGTCCCTTTGTGAATGAATCAATTGCCCTGCAGTGTTGTGCCCACGACCTCTATCGTCCCGTAAGATGCCATTCTTGTCAGCTCTCACTATAATACTTCGACCTTCTCTGCTTCTCGCAGTAGTATCGATCGACGGTGAAGTGTGTGTGTGGATCGATGTCATGATGTTAGTACCGATCAATGGTTAAGTATTGGTGTCGATCAATACTCGCTTCTCTTTGCTAGCGATCACTACTTAGAGGGTGTTGACTGCCCTCGTAGACTTATGGATCATGCGCGAATCAGAAGGTTCCTTTTTTGAAGAACCCAAAAATCCTATCCTCATTGCTTCCTGGTACTAGTATGTACCTGAAATACAAGAAATTTTTTATGTAAGTAAACTAATATAGAAAACACCTAGACTAAATAAAACAAATTGAGTTTAATGACGATCCTTGCTCCCCGGCAACGGCGCCAAATTTGACTTGAGGGTTTTTATGTATTTGAATGCAAACTCTATTAAATTAACCATACGAACTACTGTTGCCAAGATAGGGCAAATTGTAGTATTTAAGGATCGAATACACAGGGAACGTGGGCACACAATAAACTAAATACAGTCACGATTAAGCTAGGCAAATAAATTAATAAGCAGCAAATAAACTATAGCAAGATAATTGATTGATTGGTAAGTAAACAATAATAATAAATATCTAGATCTAGGGTTTAAGGCAAGTGGATTATAGAGGATAGAAGCTAAGGGTATTATCATAGAACTCGATATCTAATGTAAAATACGACCAGCTCTCGCTGCGAGTCTTATATACTGACTAAGTCCGATGTCCTCAAGCTCTTCGCTAGTTGACACGGAATGACTGTCAATCGATGGCAATGATCCTGCGTTGATTGATGGTCTCTTGAGTCAAGATTTATGACCTAATTCGATAAGTTCAATAAATTAACTAAATCAACTCTCGTTTGTTTCTAGCAACCTAGCTCAACAGGATTAATTATGGTAGTAGACCATCCTCTTGCTTGCGCCTAATTGTCCTGTGATCAAGGTTCTAGTTAGGCTACTCTAGAACACAAGCAATGAACACAATTCTATTGATAGATCTAATAATCACCCTAAGCAATTCTATTGTTTGGCTAATCCATCATATCATTTATAAACCCTAAAACTACAAGAGATCTACTCAGACATGCTCTTTGTCACAGAAATCATAAATGAATAGAATATATATAATATAAAACCAAAGTAGTTCCAGGAGGACTCTGAGGGAGTTCCTCCCTTCTCTCCTAACCCGTAGAACAATAGATAGAATAAATCTTGGTTAACGTCTCAAGCATAGCCGTCAACAATGGCTTAGAAAACATATAAATACGGTTTTAGGTTGTCCATGGGTATTTTGGTAATTTGTGATGGCTACTGGGCTTAAGTCAACCATAAAAAGTCGCACATGTCTTCTGGGATCACCGGTGGATCAGCACCAAGGCTGTGCCGTCGATCGACACTCATTCATCTTCTCGATAGCTTCCTCTCGCAAGGCAAACAGACCACACATTTGTAAATCGGGCATAGCCTTAGATCTAACCCGTCAAACCGGTGGCATTGGAAAGCTAACTGAAAGATATACCGTCTATCAAAAGTTCAGTTCAATCGGCACGGTTGGAAGGTCTCCATCCATAGTTAAACATCTAACGCATCTGCGCTGTTCTGCATCTCTAAAGGCTCTAGAATCACCAAAGTTCTCCAAAACGAACCTGAACCTGAACATACTCTAAAACATACTCCAAACACTTATAACAGACTCTAAATCGGACTGATATCATGGCAAAATAGTGGTAAATATCAGGCCCTATCAATAACTGATTGTCTGTTTGGTTAGTATAGAACCGATGTTGGTTGTTAATTTTATTGAGCCAATTGCTCCATGAACAGTGGTGGATATTGAAAGCTATGCGGTATCGCTGATTGGCCGATCATGTTCTTGTCTGATTGTTGGTCGACCGGTTAATGATCCTTGTATAGTCTAAGTGTCTAACATTACATGAGTATTGAAATCAGGCGTATATATGGTTAACTATGGATTGGTTGTTTACTTGTTTTCATGCAGCGTCCTATTACTTTAAGTTAGATCAGGGCCGGAGGCCAAGTCTAATTTAGTAAAAGTTTCATTACATAGTAAATTGTAATTGATTGTGTAGCCTTAGATTTGCTTGCATGCTAGGGCTAGATTGATTGGTATTTTGGGTTGTTTGGGTTAGTAACTAGGTTGCGGGTAGAAGACGCCAGCTGCTGAGTAACATTAGGTTATTCACCCAACTACGTTGTCCTTTTTGCTGGTCGCTTTAGTAAGAATGATCGGATAGATTGGTGCTGGACGTTAGTACCGCCGGAGTAGATTTTCATGCCTTCTGTAAATGGTATTTTGATTTATATTGTGTTGACTCGATTTGGCATTAAGCCAGGCCCATTCTGAATTATTTCATTGTATGGATATTTCTTGAATTAATAAAGTTATTGTTTTATATGTGGCATCATGAGTACTAAGATATTTGACTAGTCCGCGTCTAACACAACGTTAGGTCTTGGTACGGGTTGAAAATCCTTAGTCCTTGATCCAAAGGAAAACATAACTCTAGGCACGGTTTGCAAAGCCTTAAGAAATACGAAGTAAGTTCTATGACTCTGACCGGATTGTCCTTAACCCGTCACGTAGCGCTTCTGGACTATGGTGTTGGGTTGGACGGTCAGTCATGTTCTTGTTTGATTGTTGGCTGGCCGGTTGGCTCATTTAATCTCTAACCCTAAGGGTGGTCGGTCTATTGGTCATGTTCTTTTTTTTTATTTTGCCGGGTTGGTCAACCATATGTCTAGAACGGTCTAGGGGTGTTACAGGTGTGTCCCCGAAATTGGAAGAGGTGATGGGCGAAGATGAGGTTTTGTGTTTGGAGGATGAGTGAGTGTAGTCTCGTTCGAGAATTTTGTCGTTTTTTTGTTATGGTTTATGTTGTTCCGGCCACGTGTGGCCATATTTTAATTTCGAGACTGGCCGCCTACGAATTTGAATCCGTGACGCTTTGCGGCTTTAAATGAATTTCATTTTGCATTTTAAGAGCGTATGAGCATTTGTGAGAGTGTAGAGGGATACTATGATTTTTCATCTCATATTGGACACATGGGCGAATTACTATATTTGCGGTCCGTTTCGAGGGTTTTCGCCCACTTTCACAAATTATTTCAAGGTCAGTTTGCAAAGGTCACCACATCACCGATGTATTTCACACGAGGCTATAATTTTCATACATAGAGTATGGTAGACACCGGGCGTCAGTAATTATGGAATATGTGTGAAAGGCGAAACAAAATTTTATGGGATCTTACAGAAGATTATTGAAGTTGAATTTTTAGGGTTATTAAAGATGAAATGCATCCACTTCAAGTGTGACTGGTTCAACCCCGTCGTCAACAGAGGTGTTCAGGTTAACCAAATTCGGTGTAGTTGATGTCCAATGGTGGACGAAGATACAACAAATTCGAGCCTTACATATTAGCTCCCAAGCAGACCAAGTTTGCCTTTGTTCAATATCCTCGGATGACAACCTCGGGGATAAATTGGTTACTTGTTATCAAAGTTACACCACGTGGACGCATAATCGCTGGAGAAGAGCCACCTTACAAGAACAACACACCAATGGAGTCGAGGAACCTGATCAACAAGTTGATGACATCCTTCTCATCGATCCGCATAATCGTGAATACAAAGATATTCCCGACGATAACACAGATGAAGCTGTTGAAGACGAGTTTAATGAAGATGATGATGTTTCTAGTGATGAAGAAAACGATAGTAATGTATCCGAATGATGATGTATTTTTTTTAATTTTAGGACTTAATGAATGTGCTTACTTTGTTTGATTATGAAAATGAAATTAACAAGCAAGAAGTTGTTGGAGAATTGGAGATTGAGGTTTAAGTGATTATGAAGAACTAGAGATTGAGGTTTAGGAAGAAGTAGAGATTGAGGTTTAGGAAGAAGTAGAGATTGATGTTATAAGTTAAGGAAGCTGGGGTTTGGGGTTTCGGTTTTTAGGGATTTAGAAACATTTCCTTGTAAATTCCTAGTAAAGAGAAAACACGGACCTGGTTAATTCCACGTAAGATAGATTCCTCGTAAAATCCACGTAAAGCAAAATTGCGGGACTGGTTAATTCCTCTTAAAAATTTCCTCTTAAAATCCTCGTGGGGCGAAAAGGGGGCCTGGTTAATTCCTCGTAAATTTACGTGGGCTTTACCAGAAAATAAACAAGGGCCTGGTTATTTCCTTGTAAAGCTACATGGTTTTTACGAGGAAATGTAATTCCCTATATAAACTCGAGCCACCACAGTTCTCTCATTCCTAGCAAGATCCTCTTTATCTCCTTTTAAGTTATTCCTCTCTACTTCATCTCTAGATAGTTTAGGTACTTAGTTTAGGATTAGTTTAGGTGGTTAGTTTAGGGAAATTAGCTTATTAGGTCGTAACTTTGCATGTTTTTAGGTGGTTAGTAATATATTTATGTTTTTAGGTGGTTTGTAATATATTTATGTTTTTTATTAATATTTTGAATTAAATTTTTTTTGTAGATGGTTAGAGCTAATAAGCTTAAGAAAGGACTCATTACAGAGACATGTTTATCGTGCCTGGTATTCATATAGGCGCATCATCTACAGCTCACGGTTGTTCGCTTCCGAATACTTTCCCCGAGACTCAGTCTTCTTAGAGAGTCTTGCAGTCGCCACATCCTCCTCCTACAGTGGCCGAAGTTCATCCCAACTTGCTCGTGCCGCCGACGGCTCCTTATGCTACGTACACCGTCAAGGACCTTCTCGCTAAGCCAGGCAGGGAAGGTTTACCAGTCCTAGACCCCGGCCGACCGGAAGGCACTTACTAGTACGTTTCATGTTTACAAATATTTTTTATTTATAACAACATTCAAATATTTAATAATTTTAATTGGTTTTTTTTCAATTCAGGTTTGGGGCCGATAGTCGTCTCGCTCGAACCGTAACCAAGGTGATCAAAGTTTATTTTCCCGACGTACATCCGAAATGGAAAACGGCGCCGAACCGGAAAACGACCCCGAACCACGCCTGAAATACGTGGTTCAAAATGTTCGCGGTAAATGACTATTAATTTTTTTTTAATTATTACGTTTTAAAATATCTTTAGACTAATGTTAATATTTTTTAATTGGTTTACAGCCAAAATAGCGTTGGTCCAGAGGTGTAAATGAAGACGTGAAGGAAGCTTTGTCAAAAAGGCAAAAGAGCGATTGTTGGACACGGTGTCTAACTGGAAGGACAATTATTTGGTCGACGGTTATGAGCACGGGAAGCCCGCTGAGCTCACAACGGAGGTGTGGGGTGGCCTCATACGTTATTGGAACTTGTCATCGTTGATCAGAGTCTCCAACAGCTTCTCCTCTTCCCGTCTGACGAGAGACGAGCATGGCAACATGCTGATGCTTCACTCTTCAGGTCAAACACCACACGCCGGTATCCGTCTAAAGATGGTAAATATTTATATTAATTAAATTCTTTATTACATCTATTTTAATTGATTAATTATTTTTAAATATATTTTTAGGCCAAAGAGACGGGAGTTCTACCATCTCTTAAGAAACTTTACGAGAGTACCACAAGAACAAGGCTGGACAATTTGTAGATCTTAGATCCGAGCAAATCTACAACGACGTTGTTTCTCGTGTTGAAGAGCGCCAAACCCAGCTGACCCAGCAGTCCGCCGATGGGATACCCATCATATTATCCACAGCTCAAGTGGATGAGATTTACGAGGAGGTAATTTTTTTTATTATTATTCATTTAATATCTAATTTTTTTATTATTGGCTAACATTAATTTTTTTTTTGTAAAAGGTCGTTCCTAAGAAAAAAGGACGTAGATTGGGGATTGGTTCCATTAATGATGTCCCAAGAGCGACATCGTCTTATGCTCAGCGACGGGACGATGAGACTGCTCAGTTGCGTTCAAAGTTGAACGCGACGCGTTCTGATTTGTGCTCGACGCAAGCTCAATGGATTCACTCAAGAGTTTCCTGGACATTCTAGCGGCTGGAAATCCACAATTGGAGCTGATTTTAGTAGCGAGACAAGGATAATTGGGCATTCCAAACCCAGACCCCCATAACAAGATAGACAGCAGGAACGACGACTCCCAGAACCCCTAGCTCTTTTATTTTCTTTTGTTGTAATATAAATTTTATAAAACCGAAATATTTTTAAAATATCTTCGTTCTCTTCTATTAATTTAATTTTATTTCAAAAAAATATTTTTTTATATTTTATTATAACTAATTAAATTTTCGATGCAGGAAAAATAGGTCTCAAAGTTAATTAGTCGTTAACTTTACGTGGAATTAACTACGAAATATACCGTGTGGTTTACGAGGAATCATTTACGTTGATGTTACGACCAAATTTAAAGAGAAGCATACGAGGAAAGATTTACGTGTATTTAACGAGGAAATATTACCGAGTGTATTACGAGGAAATGTTAGCGTGTATTGTATGTGGATATATTGCGTGACTTTTACGAAGAAATGTAGGCCCGAGTTTCCGAGGAAATCATTCCTTGTAAAGATACGAGTATTTAGCGAGGAAATAGGCGTTACGACGAACGTAGCACGAAGTTTACCGTTTCGTGGTTATTTCCTCGTAAAAGCTTTTTTACGAGGAAATAACCACAAAAACAGTCTTTGCTAATTAATTGTTTTCTTGTAGTGTTACTTGATTCAAAGGTGAATCTGTTCTTAAAGTCATTTTCATAAGATCATGTACATCGTATATTTCTCATGTTCGTAGTGTTGTTATGTTCTTCAAGTTCATAGTGTTCTTTAAACTCAACAAACTGTTAAATTTGGATCTTAATTAACCATCCTCTGAAAAATTAATTTATAAACGTTTGTCATTATTTTCTTTAACTCATGTTCTTATCTTCTTTTGTTAATTTCATGTTTATTGAAATCTTTAAAAATATTTCATTATGTTCTAAAACTCATTTTTATATTGTTCTTCTGATCTTTAACTCATGTTCATGTTGTTCATGTTTATGGTATTGTATCGTATAATTTAATGTCGTGACATATCACCTTACTCCTTATTTCAGTAAGTTAAATAGAGATTTTCGATATGTTTCCACTAACACCGGTAATATAATTAATTCTCACACGCCGGTTCTTTTTAAACATCTATCTCATAAAGCTTTATCAGATAACTATCGTTTACAACCAAAAATAATTAGTTAAATGGATGTAGAAGGTACACTGGAAAATTTTAAATGCTAGAGTTCAATTAGTGATGCTTCTTCACAAGATCTCATCCCAAAATAAGATTGTCAGTGGTAGTCACTTGAAACGTATAGACCCGGTGGTGACGGATGAAGATATTTTATTGGCAATTTCTGAAATAGGAGTAGCTAGATTTGGGCGTGGAGCAGCATATGATTTGGTGAGGATCTTGATTCAACCCGTGACGAGGAATAATCTTGAGAGCTATGGTGGCTCTGTTCTTTAGCAGAGCACACGAGGTTGTCCCTATTTCCTGAATTGGTTCTACAGAAAAAGAACGCCAAGGGAAACCATAACGTTATGTTATGGCTGGTCAGGAAGGTTATGTTGATTCAAAGGAAACCAGAACCATCCAAAAAATATTTTCTTAATCGAATTGGTTTAATAAACCGGGTTATGGTTTTGTTGTAATATATTGAAGGGTGTGGAATGCAATTGGATCTCTTGGTGCAGCAACTTAACTTTGTCTACGAAATCAGAGGAGGAGAAGATGGTCACGGAAATATGATGCATGATCTAACTCCATTGATCGAGCTAGTATAGGAGGAAGCTTCAAATCTTGGATCAACAAGTCGTGCAACAATTTAGCAAAAAAAAAACAAAAAAAAAAACAACTCATGCAACCAAGTCTCCACCCAGCACCCACTAAATGTTGTTTTTAAAGTCAAGACTATCGATTTTTATGTTTTTTGTTTTCATAATTTGATCCCAATAGTTACTGTTATTTCTTTAGGGTTTAATGTTGTTTGAAATGTCAATTTGATCTCTTCATCTTGCAAGTGGTGCAGCTGAGAAGTTTCTGCAATTTGCAGGCATAAAAGTTTTCAAACTTGCTTTTAAAATTTGGCCAATATGGTGAATATTTTACTCTTGGTTTGGAATAGCTAATGTGATATTGTTTGTGAAGGGAACGATGATACATGATCTAGGGACGGGCTACCGTTGGTCACGACCCACATGAGCCACTGTATTTGCATCGGTGGTCTTACATGTCTTTCTCAATATTATTTATATTTCTTTTAAATTATAGAAAATGGTAATAATTTTCATGAGATGACCATAGCATAAATCCATTTGAAATTAAATTTTGAAGGTTTTAGAAAAACTGGAGATTTAGTTCCAGAAATAGAGCAATATATTAAGATTTTTTTGTTAAAAAGTAATATTAAGATTTGTTATCAATAAACATATGTACTAATAGTGTTATCATATAAATATATGTACTTATAGCAAACTCCTCTTAAAAATTGTTCAATCGTATCAAAAATGGTAGGATACATATCTATTTGTGAACGTACATGACTGTTATCCTATTTATTTATTTATTTTTGTAACACAATTGTTATCTTATCTTACTTCAGAACTATAGTATATGCAATAAAACTGATTTCCATTTTATTGTCCAACACACCCCAAAATATGTTCCGACTAAAACGAAAATAATTTGAAAATTCACAATTTCTTTGTAATATCCGATAAATAAAAAAGTCAACCCGAAACTAAACAATATTTAAACAAAAAAATATTTTTAAATTTTTTTCGAACAGAAATAACACATTGTTCAAATTTCGCGCGTAGTGAGACCCTAGTTAATTAAATACTACTGATATTTATATATATATGTGTGTGTATATAAAAAATCTATTGTGTGCTATTGCTCTCTATGGATTTGATCCCTAAGTACTACACATGATCTCTCTTGGCCAAAGTATTGTTTTGTGTGTTAGGATTAAGGGTTAATTTGACAGTTAATTGTTTAGGATATTTATACCCTGCTAGAATAATAAACACACCGTGTCAAATTTGGCTCTGTTGCTGGGAAGCATTGATCGCTATTAGATTTAATTTCTAGGATTTAGTCTTGTTTTGTTTTTATTTTCAAGTTACTAAATTTTTTTTCTCATGTACATGCAACAGAGTACTAGGAGCAATAAAAGACAAGAACTACTATTCTCAGACCCACATCAGCTCGAAAGTACAATCCGCAAAGAAAGAGGACAAGCATCGATCGACGATATCTACTTGGTGTCGATCGACACCTCTTCACGGATATAATCGACCGACATCATAACTCGATCATCGACCGACGTCGACTACATAGCACCGATCGACGAACACCTACCCCCATCGATCGATGACAGCAGACGAGTTCAGATGGTTTCGCCTATTGTTGTGGTTCAGAACAAGAATGGAGACTTGCGTGATCTCAACGGTCACCTTCGTAATGCAGCAGGTCAAAAGATAGACAATTAGGGGGTTGTTATCCCTGATATAGAAGCAGAGGCAGAAGCAGACGCTGCAATAGCTCAACATGAAGCTAACACACAAGTTGCTAAAGGCATGGAGGTTTCAAGGCCAATCAGAAATCCATAGATCGAATCTATGTTTGACAAAATACTAGAGGGACAATGGAAGATCATTGAACACTTCAATGGGAAGTTAGATTTCATGTACCTCCACCTGAACACAAAATTGGAAGACCTCGACACCCGTGTGAAGGACCTAGACAATCAGGTGATCTGGACAAGTAATGCCTTAAGAGATACGAGGATAAGGTTAAGGAGAAGGAAGAGTGTTGACAGGAACATCACGACAATGTTGTGATTGGTGATGATTTTGGGTTAAAGTCAAGAGAGAGAGAGGCTACAAGAGGGAGGATTCAGCAGTTCGCACGGGCATCGATCGACACAAGTGACTGAAAATCGATCGACAGTCCCTGAGAAGTTGGCAGAATCGGGAAAATCTTCCAACATCGTTCGACATAGAGATAGTCGCATCGATCGAGGGTATGAAGAAATAAAACAAGTTCATTTACCAAACAATGGTAACAATCAACTCGGGAACTCGACTTCGATCAATGGTAACAATTCACCATCGATCGATACTAGCTGTAGCTTAAGGACCGAACTAGATTCAGTAGCAGAACGTGAAAGGGAATATGGTTATCTACGACCAGATGAGTTCAGCATTATAAGAGATCCAGATGGTCACGCACGAGCTATGGCTTGCAGAATTCTACATGTCACGAAAGAATATGTGGCAGATATACTTGTGATGGCTAATGGAGCTGGAAATATTTTCAGCCAATAGCCTGATACTCAAGCTTCGATCGATTGTCTCCATTTACCATCGATCGATACCCACCAGTCGTACCAAGGATGCGGTGCAACTTACAAAGAATACAATTCAGATTACAAGGAGGAAGATATGTTCGAGTCCCGCAGCCTAGCACTGGAAAAACCTGGCTGGTTAATGAATGCGGAAGCAGATAATAGAGCATCGGTCGACGGCATATCTTGGCCATCGAACGACATCAAACGCAACCAAGAACCAGAGACAAGAACAGAAGATGCAGATAATGATTATCTCAGACCAGACGAGTTTGGAATTTTGAGAGACTCAGAAGGACGTGCACGAGATCTATATGGCAGAATTCTCAACATACTAAAGGAGGATGTGGCAGAAGCCCTTGTTATGGCTACTGGATCAGGAGCTCTATTTGCGCAATAGAAATCAATCGAAGCTCGAGAACATGCATCGATCGATAGAGAGGAAGAGAAGAACGTGCCGATACACAATGATTTATACACTCCCAAACATCAAAAATTGATCGACACCAGAAGACATGCATCAATCGACACCATTTCAGGGGTGAACCAGTTTTGTACCTCTGATCCTTTTAGTTCGGGAAGTCCACAATCAGCCAATTAGATAAACCCAGTACTGAGAGACGGTCGCGTAGAGTTTGGACAGAGAGCTTATGATGCTAATGGCAGAATAATTTTCCATTGGCAAAAGAAAGATGTGTATGACATCTACAGAGATGAGAACGGCAACGCACGAGCTACAAATGGAAGAGTTGTGAATGTGCAAGAAGAAGATATCAGGTCAGTTCTAGAAAGAGCTATTATATTTGAGCTGAGCTACATATGCTTACCAGAACATGCAACAAAGATCAGTATGTCTATGAAGAAGCAAGAAACATACAGAAGAGCAGAGATTGATGATATCGTGCAGGAGATTTACAAAGCTCAAGAGATGTCACTCGATGATTTCTACAAGAGGCTTGATTATGGCTACTACCCTATTGACAACTGCCTCACCGGTTTGACAACACGCATGGATGAGATAAATCAAGACTTGGACACTATTCAAGGACAGCGTGCGATTGGAGCAAGCAAAGTGATATCAATCTACGACAACATCATGCCATCGATCAATGCTAAAGTCGACAGACAGAAGTCCGCAGCATAAGAACAATTAGAAGACATATCTGATGAGATTGCTTTTTCTCAGAGCCTGATAAAGGACGATATTTCTCAGAAATTGGAGGATATATGAGAAACTACAGCAGCCAAACTTAGAATGATACAACACAATATTGAGAACCCACAAAGGAGAATGCATTCAGTGGAGATTGCTAAGGAGATCATGAAAAATGATAAAGCCAGAGGAGATGAAGCAATGAGAAGCTTCGTCAGTACATGGTTTCAGAAGAGCAAAAAAGATGTAGACGCTTGTTTTCCAAGGGTTGATCAACCTCCATTCTAGTCAGAAAGTTCAAACGTCGAGCTTAGGACTATAACCAAGCGCTGAGTGGGAGGCAACCCAATGTTTAGTAAGTTTGAATTTATTTTTTACTGATATTACTATTTATTTCGAGTTTTACTTTGTTTCTACAGACCATTTAAACCACCATTGACGACACCATAGAGGCACCATTGATCGACAATGGATCGTGACCATCGATCGACCAAACCCACCTACCATTGATCGACACCATAGAGGCACCATTGATCGACAATGGATCGTGACCATTGATCGACCAAACCCACCTACCATCGATCGACGCTCTCTTACAGAGAGAGGTATCGAGTTTTCTACTTAAGCTATTTACTTATAATTTGATTTTTCCTAACCAAACCGGGGCGGATTACACTGGGGACAGTGTAATTTAAATCTGGGGGAGGTTCGCTAATGCTATTTATTGTTTTTGAGTTATATATATATATATATATATATATATATATATATATATATATATATAAGTTTTTTCAAAAGTTTTATTGAGTCAAGAAGGAGATTATGATCAAGATTTATTATTGACTAACCACACTTTAGCACCATTCTTAGAAGGTTGTTTGTAGAGATTACTAGAGATACCAAAATCGATCATCATGCCACTATATCACACTTGCCTAGAAAGTTTGAAGGAACCAAAGCTGATTTCTAACACTAATCCTAACATAACCTGCTTGCTTTGGGATTTGGTACACACTGGATCGGATTCCTTCTACAATTATGGAAGTTAAAAGTTTGTGTGCTTTTGATTCCCCTCTCTCTCCCCTTCAGATAAAAATGAACAAACATGATTTGGTGGCTACAACCATTAAAGCTTGATTCATATAATTCTTGAAAGAGATAAAGGTCAAGAAGAAGTGAAAAGAATCTGGTGGCAAAAACCATTAGAGCTTGATTCATGGAAACCTGCCCAAATATGTTAGTCAATTAAAAAAAAAAATGATAACTTCAAAACAAGGGATATGTTGACTGAGAAGAAGTGAGAAGAGAGAGAGAAAAGGAATCAGAGAAGACTACCTGTGTATTCAGATACTTGTAGAGGTAAGAGTGCATATATCTTTTGATCGATACTCCCAAGGTAAAGCCCACACTTTTATTTTATTTAAAGAAATGAAATTAGTAAAGGGGCGAGTCAAACTAGTATTTGCTAAGTTGTTGGTATAATGGATTTGGTTTCTATACTATGATAACGTATATAAAGTTTCTCTGTGAATGACTTGATAGGATTTGTTGGAACAAAGTAGGGTGACAGTTATACTTAGCCATTGTGTGAGTCTTCGCTTTTGAAAACCTCTTTTGAAGGCTTGTTTGCTTGAGGACAAGCAAAATATTAAGTCTGGGGGAGTTGATATAGCCTACTTATTACTAGTTTTAGGCCATATTATAGGCTCTATTTGGGGTTTATTATGTGTTTCTAGGATATATTTTGAGGTATTTACAGATCCAGGTATGTTTTGGAGATATATGGAGATACTTGGAGTTTTTGGAGCATTTATAAGAGAATAATCTGTAGCTGATCATTGAGAGAGTCAAAGTACAAGATAGTCGTCGATCGACGACACAACCTTGTCATCAACCGATGGTACAAGACCGGAATCGATCGATGCTGAACACTTGACATCGATCGATGAAAATTCACAGACTACCAATTCCAAGCCCAAGTTATAAACAAGACCCAAGATTACAAGATTACTCCAGGACGAGTTTTGACTTAGATTTTAGGGTTTTATATTTATAATTTATGCATTACACCAAAAAAGAGAGAAGCAAAGGGGTGCGTGTGGGAAAGGTGCACAAGCATTATATTATAGTTTTAGAGTTTTAGGGAGAAGATTCGTAACTCCTTAAGGAGATTTGTATTGGAACCCCAATATTTTATCTATGCATTATATTCAGATTATTATTCTTACTATAATTATGTCTGAGTAGTTTAGAACTAGATTTAGGGTTGAAATCATATCAATCATGGATTATCCCAAAAGTAGGATTGCTAGGTGAAGATAATATCCATCAATTGAGTTATGCTTAATGCTTGCATTCTAGAGTAGCTAACTAGGATCTCGAAAGTAGGACATAGACGATTACGAGAGTAGGTTCTGTGCCAGAATACTCAATTGAACTAGGTTGTAGGTTGTTAGGCGCATGCGATAGCTGGTCTAATTAGCTTGGTGAACATATCAAATCTCGTTCACACTTCCTTCTGATTTCACTGTCGATCGACATCAGGCCTTAGCCGTCGATCGATGGTCTTTTTCTTTTGCTCGCATACAAGAGTTGGATTTAAAAGGGTCATAATAGTTAATATTTGAGTTCTAGAATATTTACAGTTTCGTGCTTCCTATTCCCTATAATCTATTAAGCTTGAAACCCTCGATCTAGCACATTTACATTTGCACCTAGTTAGTTTAGTAGCATCGTTTCATATTTACAATATTAGCATATTTCCATATTGCATATGCACCTTTTAATAAGGAATATTTCCATAAATTAATTAAATACTATATATATATATACTACCTAGCTTAGTCTTTAGAAATAAGAAATCTATTGTGTTACATTGCTCTCTATTAATTTGATCCCTAAGTACTATAGATGATCTCTCTTGGCAAGAGTATTGTTTTGTTTGTTAGGATTATGGGTTAATTTGACAGTTAATTGTTTAAAGATATTTATACCCTGCTAGAATATTAACACACCGTGTCATAAGTCCTTGATGACATGTAGCCTTATTATAGCCTGATTAAAGTGGCAAACAACTTGACTAGGGGAAGGAATCGTTGATGTATTGCAGTGTGTACTTTATCTCTTTCTTTTGATGATGGTTCCTGGCCTTGACAAGGAATTTAGTGTAGTAGAATGCTACAATGGGAATACATCATTGTCCGGCTGGCGAAGATTGAGTGTATCTATTACAATATGCCGTAGGTGATCTTTTTCCCCGCTTGGAAGAAGGAATTCTTGATCTCGGATTCACATTACAGTGATTAACAAGATCGATATCTTTAGCACAAGAGCTCGGTGGCACATCGCCACATGTTTGTCGGATCCGAACGGCGCATGGCCGGATCAAGTAAGAGAATTGTTGATTTACTCCAATGAGTATGATATTTTTCTTGCTTTTGTTCGAAAGGATGAGATATGGGCTGGGGAATGATACTCTAAACTGCTTCTCCCTAGTGAAGCAGTATTTTGCTGCTTTGTATTTTGGGGACGTACACTGACTCTAGGGAGGAGAATTTTTGTACGAGGTAAGAATCGAGTGAAAACTATGTGTCTTCAATTTACGTTTTCTGGAAAAAAGTTATGGAGGTTAAATTTGAACGTATTACCCTGAAGTATGGAAGTATGTCGGAAAGGAACTCGGAGTTCATATTGATTCTTCTTCGGATTCCGGAGTTTTGAAGGGCTTCATGTTTTTATCCATAAAGATTTGTAGAAATTGTCGTTGTAAACCTAGAGGTTCTAACAGATTCCTTTTCATGACCCAAAGATGAATTCTTATTTGCTGACTCAGACTAGGAGGCTGTATTGACTCAATGAGGCATCGTACTCTGTCCCCTGGAGGTGGACCACTCTCGATGGCGACTGGATGTGACACATAGTTTAGATTGCACTTGGTTCCTTTTTGTGGAGCCTTCATAATGTCTTCATGCTCTAGAATATGGCTTTCTGGTTTCTTAAACTTTGTGGGACGCTTGGTCCTACAATCGTTCTTGAAACTCGGAGGTCTGGGATGTATCATCTTCAAACACGGAAGTTATGGGATTTATCCTCATGAAACCCAGAGGCTATAAGGTGTTGAAGAGATCTTCTGTCCACTTGAGCATTTGCCATTGTATTTTTGGCTTATGGAGCATAGTTTTTCAAAATAAGGATAGTACAACCATGACCGGATGAGCCTTGATGTGAATTCGTAGCTTCCTGGCTGCTATGATTGTTGGAGGGCTAACTTTTCCAAACACATGTATCGAGTCTGGGTGTTAATGTAGTACATATAGTACTACTTGCTTCTTTCTTCTCGCACCAGGACGGCACTCTCTGTGTGCTCGGGTCCTGTGAGGTAGAGAAACAATACTTCTCCGTCTTTAGGCTTGAAGATCAAGGATTGGCTCTCATATGGTCCCGAGCCCAAATTTACAATGAGGAAGGAATTGACCCAGGTCTGGAGCCGGAGTCCATTGTTTGGGTGGCAGGAGTCGACATGGCTAAAATGATTTTTCTTACAGTGTATTAAGGTCTTTCATTTCTTAATTAGGAGTAGACGTGTTGGAGACAATGCGTTGTGCGTAAGAGTAAGCAATGTTGCTTCATACGTAGGGATCAGCATGTTCTTCCACGAATGTTGCATTGAATATATTCCCTGGATTTCCTCCTTTTGTATGTGTCATTTAATGACTCATTTTGGCTGTTCTCTGATCCCCCTTGGGTAAGCCACTCACAGCGTTTTATGATGTCATTTAATAACTCGTTTCTTCATTATGAATCCCCTTGTTCAGGGTAAGTTAACAGGATTGGTTGATGCGTGTTGTCCCTTGGGTTAACGCTTAACTCGTTTGCCCCTTGCTTGTGTCTTCCTTGGAAGTTCATGAAGGCACGTGGACTTTGACCTACTTCATTAGATTTCTAGTTCCAAGAGCGTTGTAGAGGCGTGTAACTTTTGAAAATTGTAGAGGCACGTGGCCTTAGCTTCCTTGGGAATTTGTAAACGCACATATCATAGTACATTGCCAGGAAAGGCAATAGTAATGTGGTTCAAGCTCGCTTTTTTAGCTTTGTAAAGCTGTTGATAGTTGAAGCTCGCTTCTTTATGAAGTAAGAAGCCATAAGATTGATGGTGTTTGTTTCCTAGAAAGATGAGTAACCGTGGACCTTGAACCAGGAACCCGGAAGCTGGAACCCGGAAGCTGAAACCCGGAAGCTGGAACCCTGAAGCTGGAACCCGGTAGCTGGAACCTGAAATCTGGAACAAGGAACCCGAAGCTGGAAGCATAATTAGGAAGCTTGAACCCAGAATACAAAAGCTGGAACCCAGAAAAAAAGAAGCATGGCTTTTGATATCACTCAAATTACCCTAAGGAGTGACTTTTACTCTCTCAAATAAGAGGTCCGGTTGTAGTACTTAGGGATCGATCCACAGGGAGCGTGGACACACAACAAAATCAATACAGTCGCGATTAAGCTAGGCAAGCTATGATTTCATTAAGTAAACAAGTAAAGTAACCAGAATGATTGATTGATTGGGTTTGTAAGCAGTTAAGAGAAATATGTAGATCTAGGGTTTCAGGCAAGTGAATTATAATAGATAGAATGCATGAAATTATTAATATGCGAGAAAAATAAATGTTAACTAGTCCGACCCCTACTGTCCCAACTCTCGTATGCGGACAGAGAAGTGCAATGTTGATCGATGACTAAGGCCTAATGTCGATTGATGCTAATCAGATAGGAAGTTCGTCCACTATGCTAATTACACTAGCTCTCGCATGCATTTAAAATCCTACCCTCGTAGTTTTCCATGTCCTAAGTTCAGGTTTCTAGTTAGCTACTCTAGAACGCAAGCATTAAACACAATTTCAAAGATTGATATTACTTCATCCTAGCAATTCTATTTTGGGGCTAATTCATCAATACCTTTATGAACCTTAAATCTAACAGGGTGAATTACTCATACATGATCAACTGAATAATATAATGCATAGAATAATAAACGCGGTTCCAATACAAATCTCTTCAGGAGTTCAGATCTTCTCCCCTAAACTACTAAAAAGCTTAATGAAAGAAAACTAAAAGCTGTAAAATAAAACGTGGTTTTCTTTTCTGCCTAATCAATGGCAGAACCCATATAAACTAGGTTAAAACTCGTCGAGGGGAATTCTTGTAATTCATCTTGACTTGGGCTTCACGTCGACCAATACATTGCGAGTGGG
The DNA here is from genome assembly GCA_905132765.1 of Moricandia arvensis. Taxonomy (NCBI): domain Eukaryota; kingdom Viridiplantae; phylum Streptophyta; class Magnoliopsida; order Brassicales; family Brassicaceae; genus Moricandia; species Moricandia arvensis. The sequence continues at coordinate 5,332 of CAJHQP010008695.1, read as the reverse complement.
CCATCAATCGACATGAAGGATTCTCCGTTGATTGATGGTCATGCTTGACTTCGACTCGTACTTAGCTAAGTGTGAACAGCTACAGGATATTCCATGATCTCCATAATTTTCCCAAATGTACCTGGACCAGTAAAGACTCTAAAACATTCCAGACGCACATAATATAATCTAAATAGAGTCCAAATGATGGTCTAAAACTGGTAAATAACATGGTATATCAACTCCCCCAGACTTAACATTTTGCTTGTTCTCAAGCAAAACAAAGGTAGCATGTGAAAGAGGTTTGAAAAGTGGGGACTAACATAATATATAATTATAACTATCACCCCTACTATATTGCAACCACATATCAACTCCCCCAGACTTAACATTTTGCTTGTTCTCAAGCAAAACAAAGGTAGCATGTGAAAGAGGTTTGAAAAGTGGGACTAACATAATATATAATTATAACTATCACCCCTACTATATTGCAACCACATCAAATAATGCAAATGAAAGAGAAACTATATATGTCTTATCCTAGTATAGCAACCAAATCCATTCTTTGAGCAACTCAACAAATACTAATTTGACTCACCCCTCTATTGATTACATTTCTTTGCATAAAAATAAAGTCCAGACTGTACCTTGGGAGTATCGATTAAATGACACATGGGCTCAACTCCTGCAAATCTGCATACACATGTATAAAATCTTTCCTAGTCCCTTTCTTCCCTCTTTTATCTCTTTTTAGATCTCAAACTCAATTGAAAATGATGTTGATACGGTCCATCTTGCCGTCTTATTTTTTATTTCTTCTTTCTCTCTTTTCTTGGGAAAAGTTGTGGGTGAATAGTGGGGTCATCGGTAATGTACCTACCCCTCGCTTCCAAAAATGTGTGATCATTCCTTTGAATTATAATAATGGGGTCATCGGTAATGTACCTGCCCCTCTGCATCTCAGGAAATCATCTCAATATTTTCTTGTTATAGATGCTGAAGAGAGAGGGAGAGAAGGGAATCAGAAATACACAGACTAGTACCTTACAAACTTGCAGAAGGAATCCGATCCAGTGTATGCCAAGCCCCAAAGCAAGCAAAATAGTCATCAATAGGTTTGGAGATCAGCTTTAGTTCCTTCAAACTTTCTAAGTAAGTGTGATCGAATGGCAGGATGATCCACTTTTGCATCTCTAGTAATCTTTGCAATAAACATGATCACCCAGACATAAATAACATTGTCCATAGTGTTATACAGTCAAAGATTGGTAGAAAAATAAATCAAAAGGACCAAATTTAAAAATGGAAAACGGTATACCTACTCGCTTATGGTGAGTGTCGATCGACACAGTTAGGTGGCCATCGATCGATGCTCGTGATGTATCCTGGATCGACATTTATCAGGTGTTGGTGGATGTTGTGTGCAGGTTGTCTTCCTCGGGTCTTTTTAACTGCAAATAAAGATAGAAAACAAAATTAATAGTAAGTGAATAAAAATGAGATTAAAACTTACTAAATAGTCGGTTGCCTCCCACTCAATGCTTATTTTCAGTCATTAGCTTGACGCTTAGAACTCTGAGTTATTCCAAATGAGATTGGGCACTTACTCAACAACAATTCCCAGTGTCCAATATCTTCAGCTTCTTCACACTTTGTTGTGAAAGCGTTGATAGACTCTTCTGTTTTATGTATCATCTCAGTAATAAGGAGTGCTCGAAGCTTTAAAAATGGTTGTAAGAATCATTTGTTGCGCACTCTGTATTTCTTGATAGCACCTAAGAAGTGAGGAATCAATGATAACTGAGGACAGCCCTTGGTCCTTTTTCTCTTCTTCCAGTTCTCCGTATTCTTCCAATTCTTCGTGTAATGGCTTCCATCAAAAATATTTCAACACAATTCAAAACTCCTTCTACTCTGAAACGAAAGGTGCAGCGATCGACACTCCAGTGGTGGTGTCGATCGATACTTCTTCTGTTGGGGGCTTTGTCAAAGTCACTTCTATATCTCAAACCTCTCTGACAAGTTACTGCACACAAATGATCATCAAATACCCCATTTGAGGAACCCATATGCACACTTCTATCAGTTGGAATAGGCAATTCAACTTCGGAAATAGCGTAGGAAACCACAATCTTCACAGGGTCATGTATCCTTTTCACTCTTTTGTGAAACCAATCAGCTTCTTCAATTTAAATAGGTGGTCGCAGATGGTCGGTGACATCAAGGTGCGAGGTCTCAGACTTGCACTTAGTTTCCTCAATTGGCTCCACTTCAACCTCGCAAGTCTACGATGAGTGTCGATCGATGCTCTCGGGTGAGTGTCGATCGATGCTATCAGGTGGATGACGATTTAAAGTATTTGGTGGTTGTCGAGCGACCGTAGCTTTTGATGAAGTTTCCAGATCTCTTCCAGAAATGTGCTGATCGTCACAAGGATTCACCTCCGTGTTTCTGACCAAAATTTTTAGGTTGTTGCTTCATCCTCATGCATCTAACAACCTAGCTCAATGAAATCAATTCTGGCACATAATCTATTCTCGTAGTTGTCTATGTCCTAAGTTCAGGTTCCTAGTTAGCTACTCTCAAACGCATACATTAAACACAATTCCAAAGACTGGATACTACTTCATCGTAGCAATCATATTTTGGGGCAATTCATCAGTACCTTTATGAACCCTAAAATCTAACAGGTGAATTACTCAGACATGATAAAATAAAACATGATGAACTGAATAATATAATGCATAGAATAATAAATGAGGTTCCCAATACAAATCTCTTGAAGGAGTTCAGATCTTCTCCCCTAAACTACTAAAAGCTCAATGCGAGAAAACTAAAAGATATAAAATAAAATGTGGGGTATCCCTTCTACCTAAACAATGTCAGAACACAAATAAACTATGTCAAAACTTTTCCCAGGGGCATTCAAATAATTCATCTTAACTTGAGCTTTGAACTTGGCCAATACTCTACGAAGTGGGGCATTTATCGACTGAAAGGATGCTCCGTCGATCAATGTCATGCTTGTACTTCGGCTCTTACTTAGATGAATGTGAACAGGTACTCGATATCTCTTTTGAATACTCTAACAAGCTCCATGATCTCTATGATGCTCCAAAATGTACCTAGACCTGTAAAGACTCTAAAACACAGTCCAGAACACATAATATACTCCAAATAGAGTCCAAATGATGGTCTAAACTAGTAAAATAACAAGGTATATATGCTTTTTATTGCCCTATATTGCAACCTTGGCTTCCTTTCTGCATTGAATGAGACTTTCTCCTATTTTGCCTGGATAGGTGGAGATTGCCCTTGTTTATTGCTATAAGACAGAGTTTTCTTTTTCTTCTGTTGGGACTAATAGCAGGAACGGTGTGTGGGTCTACTTGTTTCGTCTTTTGATTCAATGTGGAGCGAGAGTAATGGAAGGCCATCACGTAGCTGTCCAAGTTAGTCATTTTACTCTGTCTCCTATGGCTAGGAAAATAAGCTATGGCAGGAGGAAAAGCAATAGTGCGACTCACTTAGAGTTTGGGTAGGTTCCTCTACTTGGTTGGTTCTTATCTCTTCGTCAAGAACTCCATTGAGGAAATCCTTCCTCAAAATTTCATTAATCTTCCATCTATAGTGAGATGTACTTATTTATTTTATATACTATGGTCATTGTTCCTTTCTATGAACAATTTATGGAATTGCTGAGTACTTAAAAGGTATTCTATTCACCAAAATTTTTAAGCTGATCTAGGATTAAATTATTGCCTACATGCTCTAAACAGGAAGAAAAGGGTGTTTTCGGGTTACCTATTTGGTACGCATGCAGCGTTCCCGGAATTCTTTTTTGGACTCCTGGTTTTGGAATTTGTTGAAGGCATAAGCATGGTAAGAACGGAGTGGTGAATCCTGGACACATGGTGGCATCTAGAGCCTGCTATATGATGTTGATAGTGACTGATCCTACGGAACTTTGAATCCAAGGTTGTAGGGGCATGTTTTGTAGTTGAGGCCCGAACCGCGCAGGAGCCAAGGTTGTAGAGGTCTGATTTCTGGCTGAGACCTGGAACTAGCAGGAACCAAGGATGTAGAGGTTTAGTATGTGGTTGAGCACCTGGAACCAGAAGATCATAGCAGTTCCTTTGGATTTTTGGGATTAGTTTTTTTCTTGCCCCAAGTGGCTGGGGGTGTGGTCTAGAGGGTGAATGGCGCGGACCAGAAGATATAGACTAGTTGGTATGTTACAGTGAGCATGGTCTGTCGATCTGCTTAAGTGAGTATGGATATATTCTTGCTGACAGACAGGAGATTGTGTGGCTTGAGCCACTAGATTAGTGTTATAGACGTGCTGTAGTGGAGCATATAACTTCTATTGGTTATTAGTAATGCGCAGGGATTTGCCTATCATAGACATCTGGATGAAATCGTCTTCTAGGTGATTCTTGCCTTAGCGGCTGTGGAATTAATGTCCTCTGTAGATGGACATCTTCACCCCTCTTCTTTAGGGTTAGTAACCCCATATTTATTATAAAGGTCATTCCCCTGCTCTTTAGAATTAGGAAATATTCACTATATCTTAGATAATAATATTTCCAATTTTTCTTTGAGATATCCATAAATATCGATATACTTCTTTTTACCTCACATTTAAGGAGATCTGACCATATTGTGATAAAATGTGAATGTTCACATTTATTTTGAAGTTTTCCTATTTAATCGGAGGTAAGAGGAATCATATGCCCCTAAACTCGGAAGCTGGAACCTGGAAGTCAGAGGCCGGAAGCTGGAAGTTGAACCCAATAGGTTGGCGTCGTTTCTCTAACCCTGAGGGTCTTGCTCTTTGGTTTATTTTACCCCAACATCGTCCATAGTTCAACTGCTGTCGATCGACGTTATAGAGGGTGTTTGCGTTAGTGTTGATCGACACCAATGCGTACTTCCAATCAAGATAGAATTTCAACCTTAAATTCTCCTTCTTGAAGCTTTTCATGCTTCACCACTGCCAAAAGTCATCCTTTATGATATCATTAACGGGTTCTTTGTCCAACTTCACCTTTCCCTTTAATCAAAGCTCCTGTCTCTTCACAACATCACTTTTCTCAATAACCTTAGTCTCTAGTTTCTTTCAAAATGGCGTGAGAGCTTTAAATTTTTTGTTCAGCTTAGAAACACAACATATAATTTCCCGTTAAGTCTACAGCCATTTTCTTCTGCCCTCCAGACCTATCCAATTATAGATTCCAGCTTGCTCTCCTGATTTACTAGATAAGAATTCTGGTAAGAAGAAGCTCCAAATGTCTTGCAAAGTTGTTTATACGTTGTTTTTTTTCTAGTTGAACTGTGAGTTATGATTGTTGTT
>CAJHQP010008694.1:0-25717 GCA_905132765.1 Moricandia arvensis | reverse complement strand
AAACAACTAAAATTATCAACCATACACACAAAAGTTTGAAATACTCCGAAAATATATCATATATACATAAATCAAGTTTGGTATACTGATCGTTATGATTCACCGTATTAACTTTTCTTTTTTAATATTAATTATATTAATTCAACCCGAAAACGGGGATAGAGATCCAATTACAACCCGACTTGAACAAAATACTTTATTAAGAAATTTCCTAACTAGCTTCGTTCGACCCATGGCCCTGGCGTGTTCCGCTAGCTCGAATTTAAATCATAAAGCATCGAATATTGTTTCTCAACCTTTAACGATTCCTACGGGAAGGAGAGATTGACCTCGTTTCCTTGGATGCCGGGGTTTTCCCATGTCGTCTCCAGAGTAGCTAGTACCGATGAACTCGTCAAGGCTTGAAATTATCACCGTCTTTGAAGCACATAAACGGACCAGAGAAGAGAGATCAAAGAGGCACTAACCCATTAAAAACGCTATTTGAACAATGTACACTCAACTCCACCGACATAATCCATGCACTGAGAAAGAGACCCTAAGACCTCCCCACCAAGGAACGGAAAGCAATAAATCGGGCCTGAGAGGACCACTGCTACTTGAACCCGAAACAATGTTCTTAGACCTGCAAAAAGTGTTAGCGGCAACATCACCATGAACGACCAAGCGGGTGCTCACGTGCTGGGAAATGATGCTCGCCGTATGGAGCCATGATATCATGTGCATTTAGCTTGATTTAAGCCTTCATTTTGTGCATATCTTGATCATTTAGAATAGCATTTAGGGCATTTTAGGATTCATTTGCATGCATAAGCTTCCATTAGGTGTTGGAGTACGCTTTGGAGGTGGTTGGAACCATTTTGGTTCAGGAAGGAGGTGAAAATGACATCTAGACGTGTAGAAGAGAATGGAGCGAGCAACAACAGCGACCAGATCTACCCGTGGGGGCTGGAGCGGGTCTGTGTCGCGGGTGCAAGCAACCGCTCGGCAACTTGACAAACTATATGAACTGGAGCGGGTATATGCAGCGAGTAGACGTACCCGCGGTGGTCTGGAGCGGGTCAGAGTAACGACCGGAGGCACTCGCTCGGCATTTTGGCGAAACTCAGTGAACTGGAGCGACGAGATAAAGGATTTTACTCTATCCTAATCAAAGTAGTATAGAAGAGTGTCAATCCAATCCTAAGTGATTTCAAGCAATGAGAATGCAAGTCTAGTGCTTAATCTAAGTGCAATCAGTTTTGTCGATGAAAATGGAAGTAACAAGAACAAGCAAGTGCAATGACTAAAGCTTTTAATTAACTAGAGAACAAGGACTCATGGGTATAGGCATTTGACTTCAAGTGATTAAGTTCCAATATAGGGTGGTAAGTAACTGAACAATGGGCTTCCTTAAGTCTAGATCACAATATTAGACAAGTTCTTTATCAAGACACAAGTCCCTATGTCATTATGCATTAAACATCAAATGTCTTTGGCTTAACACACTCTAACATGCATTTTAATCTAGTCTAATAACTATCTAGCAATCCTAACATCAAATGTCTTTGGTTGATCAAGCTAGAGCAAGGATGAGATGATTCAGACATTTCATCAAACACCTTTCGGGCATGAAATGTCTAGAGATCTAGATTAGAGAGATCAAGACTAATCTAGCATTAAACACACTCAACAAGCAAGGAAGAACATTAACCTAACATTAAACACCCTATATCTTCACTTAATCACTCTAATCACCCTAACCCATAAGTCCAAAAGGGAGTCTACTCACTAATCATCATAATCAAGCTTAAACCCATGATAGATTCAAGAGTAATCATGATAAGATTGTTAAATAAACCCAAACAACTCAAGAAAGAAAGATTAAACTGATAAAGATTCAAACTTTCACCAAGAAGGTCTTGAGTTTAGATCCTAAAAACACCCATTTATCATAAAATTAGGTTTTTAGAGTATTTATACTTCAAGTCTAAAACTCATAGGCCCAGTTAACAAACCTAACAGGGCCCAATAAATGTCATAAAAACGCCCAAAATGAGGTTCTGGAGCGGGTGTGGTAGGTCGCTGTGAGCACCCGCTCCACATCACCGCGGCCATCGTCCCTCGCTGCATGGGGTCGCTCCAGTTGATCCGGACAAATGTCATCTTGCCAAGCGGGTGACTCAGGCCGCTGCACCGACCCGCTCCATCCGAACCGGGCGCCTCCAGCCGCTTCATCTCGTCGCTCCAGTTCACTGAGTTGCCAAAATGCCGAGCGAGTGCCTCCGGTCGTTACTCTGAACCCGCTCCAGACCACCGCGGGTACGTCTACTCGCTGCATATACGCGTCCAGTTCATATAGTTTGTCAAGTTGCCGAGCGGTTGCTTGCACCCGCGACACAGACCCGCTCCAGCCCCCACGGGTAGATCTGGTCGCTGTTGTTGCTCGCTCCATTCTCTTCTACACGTCTAGATGTCATTTTCACCTCCTTTCCGAACCAAAATGGTTCCAAACACCTCCAAAGCGTACTCCAACACCTAATGAAAGCTTATGCATGCAAATGGAATCCTAAAATGCCTAAATGCTATTCTAAATGATCAAGATATGCACAAAATGAAGGCTTAAATCAGGCTAAATGCACATGATATCAATTCCCCCCAACTTGCTCTTTACTTGTCCACAAGTGAACTTTCAAGTGCATCTAGGAAAAGAATGACAGATTGGGAGATTAACTGAAAGATACCCTTCAAAACCATCAGTGTAACATCCTCACAAAACATTACCAAGTAGCAAAAACAGTTTCCCAAAGACTCTAACTTCTCTAGGCCTATCTCAACTCCTAAACCTTTACACTTACCATTAAGACTCCACAAGCAATCAATCAACCAACCCTCACATTCATTGGCACAAACATAATGGTGAACTCTTGCAAATGGGGACTTGATCTCAGTCATTTGGTTTGATGGGTGAGAATGGTCTAATGTGAATGAAGAGAAGGTTCCAAATGCATCATTTCAAAGTGACTCACTCAAGAACAAGAACTTGATCAATATGCAAAATTTATCTAAGACCAGGAGCAATTCACGCATACATAGATCGGTTCTCATCAAACTACCCTTGTCCTAAGTGAATCCATGCTCTACCCTTCTTTTCTACCCAATCGCCCATATGAAGCACCCCTCTCAGAACCATTCAATGAACACCCTTTAGCATCAACCAACTAGAGACTTTCTAACTTCACTATTCTTATTTTAGGCTCTTTCTTTCCCCATTATTTTCTTTTCTTTTGGTTTTCTTTTTCTTTTCTTTTTCTTTTGGGGTATCAACTTAAACAAAATAGAGCTTTTCTTCTTATTTCTAGTCCCTAGAGGTTTTTTTTTTTTTTTTTTTTTTTTTTTTTTTCAGTACATCTTTCTGTTCACTCCTTTCCCAAACACAAGATCTTAGATTACAAGTACACACACCACAACTACCATCCTATTCGCTAGCTCAATGAGGCCCTAATGCTAGCCAAAGATGAGAACAAATCTATGTCGCTCCCAATACTCTCAAGATTTTGCACGTGACAAGCCAGAATAAGAGACCTCACACAAGCAAATCAAATGTGGCTTCAAAGAATGGTAAGGGACAATGGGTGTGGAGTGCCATTTGGGTTATCAACAGGATAGTAAATGGAATAAGGTAACCCAAATGTGTATTAGATCCATGACTAAGTATGCAAGTGCCCATGTGCAAGAAAATTAAGGTTCATTAGACTCTAGTTCGTTTGGAGTTGTTTCAAGAGTGAGCAAGTTTTGTCCATCTAGCAAGTTTCAAGAAGAGTTTTCAAGGCTCGAAGTGTACAAGTCTTTTAGGAAGTCTGCTCTAGCTACTTACCAATATTGAGAAGGGTGTCACACTGAGTTTTTTGCATGAGTTCTTTCCTAAGCTATCTCCCAATGCATGAATACTATCCTAACAATGCAAATGCTCTGTTTTTTTTTATGCAATAAGTTTATGCAATGCAACACTCAAAAGATCAAAAACAAAAGTTCTATTAGCAACTTGTTTCCCCCCCCCCCCCCCCGACTAGATACACACAGTGTCTGGGTGTCCACATCAGAGGGAAGAAACCGAAATTAAAAATGAATGAAGAATAAACTATGAAATGTTATATACAAGAGTAGGGGTAAGGAGTACCTTCTAGGTGTAGGGATTGTACCCGAAGGTATCATCCCATGTCTCATCAGGGTAGGAGGTGTAGTAGCCTTGGGCACCGCTGGTGGCCTCGTCATCGTCACCTCCATCATCAGATGAATCGAAGGAGGGTGATATGTTTCCGGAGGTGGACGGGGGAATGACTGGGTTTCTTCGCAGTCGCTCAAGCTGGTCGCCGGAGAGTGGAAGGCCGAGTGCTAGGGAGGGGTCATCCACATGATCGTGCTGGCGCGTTTGGGGTGTCCTCATGACAAAGTCTTCAGAGCTGCATCCAGCTACCCTCCCTTGACCAAAAGATCAGCCACCTTCTTCATGAACTGAGCTGAAGCTTTGGCTTGTGACTTCATCGTTTTCTTCAGCTCCTTTGTACTTCATCTTGAGCTTGAAGAATGCTCTGTCTTGAGCCTTGTTCCATCGCTGCAACTTCCCAATCTGGTCGTGGGCATCTCGAAGGGGACCTGGTGGAATGGCTCCTATGTACTGATCGAAGTGATATCGAGGAGGGCCATAGAGGGGAATAGGATCCTCATGGACGTCATCAGCTCTCTCACCAGCTCGCTTCCTTCGGTTCAGAGCAATGGGGTCCAAGGGGCCATGAGGTCCAAGGAATTCTCCCTGAGCGATGTCGAAACTTACTATCCCCGAGTTATCCAAACTGGTGAGCTCCCTGTTTGGAAGCAGTAGCTCGACCGGTGTACCGTGGAGCATGTAAGAGTAGACCAGGCTGCCTTGATATCTCCCATGAAGGTATGTGGCAGTCCGCAGGTAAGGACCATCAATGAATAATGGCCCTTTGGCATCATTGCCCAGGTCTATCCCTCTAGCTATGAGGAGAGGGGTGATCATCCCGCCAATACCAATCTGAGGAGCCGGGTCAGATGTCGTCCATGCCCAGTCCCGGTAGTACATTAGGCGCCGCACGAAGAACCCCACCATACCAAAGTCACTGAAAGCATCAATGCTGGGTAGACCAAGTTGACCGGGTGTGGAGAAGGTTCGTAGGGCTTGGCTGAGCAGCATCAGTTCTTCTTCATTCACTGTACCGGGTTCCTTCCTTGGGAAGAGGGTGTGGACTAGGATCCGGTGGAGGTAACGCACGGAAGGATGTCTGATGGCTGAATTCTTGTCATGCCCTGTAGCATGCTTGTTCCCCGTGATCAGCTTCCAGACATTCCTTGGCACATCTCTGATCCTAGGGAGAGTGGCTTCCTCCATGTCTTGAAGCCCCATCACTTCACCAATCTCTCTGAAGGTCATGTGCTGAGTTTTGCCATTGACCTTGAACTTTATCTTCCCCCATCCCTCGGTGATATGCTCAGCATCGGAGTGGAACGTCGCATCAAGGGTGGCCAAGAATTGGCAGGAGACTTCTTGGTGAGTGGGATATGCCATAGCGTAGAAGCTAGGCATGTAGAGGAGCTCCAACAGAGTCTGAACATCTTGATCAATCCCCAATGATCTCATCATCTTTGTATCAGCGAACCGTGTTGGAAGCCACGATACCCCATTCATCAAGTGCTCATACAGTTGAGAGGCACTTGGTCTAATGCTGCGATCACGATCAACAGCCACTTCCTTTCCCTTGGAGGTGGAGACCCGTGCCCTCTTGGGAGGAGCTGGTTCTCCCGGACCACTACTGGTAGTTCCTGGCATTGCAGAGGAACCTGCACCTCTTCCTGCTTCCTTCCCTTTAGAGCTGGGTGCGGCTCGAGGTTGCTGTCGTGTGCCCCGATCACCCCGTGAGAGGGTGGGTTCAGCTGGCAAGAGCTTTTCCTCGCAGGGTTGTTTCCCGTCTGGCAGCTTCACGTTTTTCAGCTTCCATCTTGTCCTTGTTTTTGTGCCCCATAGTGCCTGGGAAAATGATAAAACTTGGTAGAGTATTAGCAAGATGGAGTGGGAACAAGACAAATAGAGCAAAGGAGTCAATATCTCAATAGGCAATTGCATGAAAATTACAATTAAGTAAAACTCATGAAGCAAATCGGTTCTAAATTGAGAGGACCCTATGTTGAAGCTTTAATACATCTCAATTGCTCAATCTAGGTGAAAATTGCCATGGGGAAAAGCCAATTTCGAAAACCCCCAAATCTCAAGAACCCTAATTCTCAAAACTCAAATTCCACCCTAATCAAGCACCAATCAATCAACCTATCATCAAAAACAAGCCTTCCTAGTCAAAGGCATGAGAATCAAGCCAAAGAGGAACAAAGAAATCGAATTTCAATTTCTAGGGTTCTTGAGCCTAAAATCTGAAAATTTGGAAATGCATACCTTGCTTGGATGTTACTTGGAATAGACTAAGAGATTGAAGGATAAGAAAGTGTGGAGAACAATGGGACGGTTTGGTGAAGATTTAGGGAAGATTGAGTGAGTTGTGATTTTGGGAGTTTGAGAGAGTTTTGATGTTTTTGAGGGGAGAGATGGTGGCTGAATCGTGTGATAGAGGGGAAAGGGGTGGGTTTTAGGTTTTGTCTAGGGGTCCCACGAAATCTAGGGTAAAAACACTTACCTGGGCCCACAATTCAAGGCCGGAGCGGGTGGTGGTTCCCGCGGGGTGTACCCGCGCCAGACAGGATCGGGGAATCGGCCTTTGCGAGCGGGTGGTGGTTCCCGCGGGGTGCACCCGCGCCAGGCAGGATCGGAGTGCAACTTTTGCGAGCGGGTGCTTGCACCCGCAACAGGGACCCGCGCCAGATGTTCCGACTTTTGCAATTTTTGCGAGCGGGTGCTGGCACTCGCAACAGGGACCCGCGCCAAAGCAAGGAAATTCGTGTAGAGTTGCCGAGCGGGTGAGCACACCCGCGATGGGTACTCGCTCCAGGAGCCGCGGGTGACCCTCCCCGCTGCGCATGCCCGCTCTGATGTTCTTTTCCAAGCTTTTTGAAACTGAAACCACTTATTGACCTTTCCTATTGCTTGAACGACCTGAAACAACTAAGAACACAAATCAAAAGATCCTAAAAACAAAGTTTTGAGATATATATACAAAGAGATAGACATGGGACTTCCTCCCAAGTGAGCTTGTTTTAAGTCTCTAGCTTGACTTTCTCACTGTTGGGATTAAGCGGTGGAAGGGTCGGAGAGTGGAACGGATGTTCCTTCTTCCTCTGATGTAGTACCCAAATATGGCTTAACCCTTTGCCCGTTAACTGTGAAGTGAGTTCCATCCTTGGCCCATAGCACCACTGCTCCATATGGCTTAACCTCCTTCACCTTAAAAGGACCAGACCACCTTGACTTGAGTTTCCCAAGGAACAACTTGATTCTTGAGTTGAAAAGAAGAACATGGTCACCAGGACTGATCTCCTTTCTCAAGATCTTCTTATCGTGAAGAGCTTTGGTTCTCTCTTTGTAGATGTCTGAGCTCTCGAATGCATCAAGTCTTATCTCTTCAAGCTCATTCAACTGGATCAGCCGTTTTTCTTGAGCCGTCTTGATGTCAAAGTTAAGCAACTTGACAGCCCACAAGGCTTTGTACTCAAGCTCGACTGGTAGATGACAAGACTTCCCATAGACTAGGTTGAATGGTGTGGTGCCCAAAGGAGTCTTGTAGGCTGTCCTGTAAGTCCAAAGAGCATCATCTAGCTTGCTAGACCAATCTTTTCTAGTAGCTCCCACAATCTTCTCCAAAATACTCTTGATCTCTCTGTTGGAAACTTCAACCTGCCCACTGGTTTGAGGATGATATGGGGTGGCCACCTTGTGTTTGACTCCATTCTTTTCAGAAGATTCTCAAAGAGCTTGTTGATGAAGTGAGAACCTCCATCACTTATAACCACCCTTGGAACCCCAAATCTTGGGAAGATCACACTCTTGAACATCTTTAAGACAACCTTAGCTTCATTTGTAGAACTAGCTAGAGCTTCCACCCATTTTGACACATAGTCCACAGCTACAAGAATGTATTTGTTGCCAAAAGAGGAGGGAAATGGTCCCATGAAATCAATGCCCCAGACATCAAATACCTTAACTTCTAGGATGGGGTTTTGAGGCATTTCATTCCTCTTAGTGATGTTCCCTCTCCTCTGGCAAGAATCGCATTTCGAGACAAAATCTTGTGTGTCCTTGAACATGTGTGGCCACCAGAACCCAGCTTGTAACACCTTTGCAACAGTCTTGAAAGTAGCGAAATGGCCTCCATAAGATGATCCATGACAGTGAGTAAGGATCCCATCAACTTCCTCTTCAGCCACTACTCTCCTATAAAGTTGATCTTTGCAAAGTATGTAAAGGTAAGGCTCATCCCAAAAATACCTTCTCACATCCTTGTAGAACTTCTTTCTCGCATAACCTTCAAGATTCAATGGCTCTTTCCCACAGGCAAGGTAGTTCACCAGATCAGCGTACCAAGGTTCTTTTTCTTCACATGCCTTGGCTTCCTCCAATTTCCTTCCCGTGTTGCATAAATCTATTACTGCTCTAATAGCCATGATCTGTTCTTCCGGAAGACTCTCATCAATGGGTAATCCACATTCAACTCTTAGTCTTGACAAGTGATCAGCTACACCATTCTCTACACCTGGCTTGTCTCTGATCTCTAGGTCAAACTCTTGCAACAATAGGATCCACCTCAACAGCCTAGGCTTAGCATCTTCTTGGCCAACAGGTGTCTCAAGGCGGCATGGTCAGTGTAGACAATCACCTTAGAGCCAACCAGATAGCTCCTAAACTTTTCAAAGGCGAAAACTATTGCAAGAAGCTCCTTCTCTGTTGTGGCATACCTTGTTTGGGCGTCATCCAAGGTGCGACTAGCATAGTAGATCACATGGTTCTTCTTGTCTTTCTTTTGACCCAAAACTGCTCCCACTGCATAGTCGCTCGCATCACACATGATCTCAAATGGAAGGTCCCAGTCAGGTGGTTGGACTATTGGAGCACTAATCAACTCACTTTTTAGCTTCTTGAACGCACTTAGACACTCCTCATCAAACTCAAAAACTGCTTCCTTGCACAACAGCTTGGTCAAAGGTCTAGCAATCTTGGAAAAGTCCTTGATGAACCTTCGATAGAAACCGGCGTGACCCAGAAAACTCCTTATGTCCTTGACAGTCTTTGGTGGAGCCAAACCAACCATCACATCAATCTTAGCCTTGTCTACCTCAATACCCCTCTCTGAAATCTTGTGCCCAAGCACAATCCCTTCGTTGACCATGAAGTGACATTTTTCCCAATTCAACACAAGGTTCGTTTCCTCACACCTCTGTAGAACCCTGCACAAATTTGACAAACACACAGCAAAAGAAGATCCGTACACAGAGAAGTCATCCATGAAAACCTCCACGACATCCTCAATAAGATCAGAGAAGATAGACATCATTGCCCTTTGGAAGGTAGCTGGTGCATTACATAACCCAAATGGCATCCTTCGATAGGCAAAGGTACCATAGGGGCATGTGAAAGTTGTCTTCTCTTGATCATTGGGATGTATGGGTATCTGAAAGAACCCTGAGTACCCGTCAAGAAAACAATAATAGGGATGATTTGCAAGTCTCTCAAGCATTTGGTCAATGAATGGCAATGGAAAATGATCTTTCCTTGATGCAGCATTAAGTTTTCTGTAATCAATGCACATTCTATGACCAGTTATTGTTCTTGTGGGTATCAATTCATCCTTATCGTTTTTAATGACAGTTATACCACCCTTCTTTGGGACTACATGCACAGGAGATGGAAGGAATGGTGATCCTTGAAAATGACATCTAGACGTGTAGAAGAGAATGGAGCGAGCAACAACAGCGACCAGATCTACCCGTGGGGGCTGGAGCGGGTCTGTGTCGCGGGTGCAAGCAACCGCTCGGCAACTTGACAAACTATATGAACTGGAGCGGGTATATGCAGCGAGTAGACGTACCCGCGGTGGTCTGGAGCGGGTCAGAGTAACGACCGGAGGCACTCGCTCGGCATTTTGGCGAACTCAGTGAACTGGAGCGACGAGATGAAGCGGCTGGAGGCGCCCGGTTCGGATGGAGCGGGTCGGTGCAGCGGCCTGAGTCACCCGCTTGGCAAGATGACATTTATCCGGATCAACTGGAGCGACCCCATGCAGCGAGGGACGATGGCCGCGGTGATGTGGAGCGGGTGCTCACAGCGACCTACCACACCCGCTCCAGAACCTCATTTTGGGCGTTTTTATGACATTTATTGGGCCCTGTTAGGTTTGTTAACTGGGCCTATGAGTTTTAGACTTGAAGTATAAATACTCTAAAAACCTAATTTTATGATAAATGGGGGTTTTTAGGATCTAAACTCAAAACCTTTTTGGTGAAAGTTTGAATCTTTATTAGTTTAATCTTTCTTTCTTGAGTTGTTTGGGTTTATTTAACAATCTTATCATGATTACTCTTGAATCTATCATGGGTTTAAGCTTGATTATGATGATTAGTGAGTAGACTCCCTTTTGGACTTATGGGTTAGGGTGATTAGAGTGATTAAGTGAAGATATAGGGTGTTTAATGTTAGATTAATGTTCTTCCTTGCTTGTTGAGTGTGTTTAATGCTAGATTAGTCTTGATCTCTCTAATCTAGATCTCTAGACATTTCATGCCCGAAAGGTGTTTGATGAAATGTCTGAATCATCTCATCCTTGCTCTAGCTTGATCAACCAAAGACATTTGATGTTAGGATTGCTAGATAGTTACTAGACTAGATTTAAAATGCATGTTAGAGTGTGTTAAGCCAAAGACATTTGATGTTTAATGCATAATGACATAGGGACTTGTGTCTTGATAAAGAACTTGTCTAATATTGTGATCTAGACTTAAGGAAGCCCATTGTTCAGTTACTTACCACCCTACATTGGAACTTAATCACTTGAAGTCAAATGCCTATACCCATAAGTCCTTGTTCTCTAGTTAATTAAAAGCTTTAGTCATTGCACTTGCTTGTTCTTGTTACTTCCATTTTCATCGACAAAACTGATTGCACTTAGATTAAGCACTAGACTTGCATTCTCATTGCTTGAAATCACTTAGGATTGGATTGACACTCTTCTATACTACTTTGATTAGGATAGAGTAAAATCCTTTATCAAGCCACCGAGAAGAAGAGATGATCGCTGACCACTGAGACCTCCTTACAACTCGCCATACGCCACCCCTGAGAACTGGAGGTTGGATTACTTAATTAAATCTGATGTTGAAACCGGTGGCATCGGAACAACAAAGCCAAAGAACGAGAGCACACAAACCATAAAACCTTGTCGACAAAAGTTTCACGGATAATTAGGAAATAAGAGCCGGAAGAGGAGAAACAATTGAGGGAGGGATCACAACGCTGCCGCTGAAAAGCCATAGACGACTTCTCTAGCATTGCTGCGCCGCAAAGCTCCATGCGCCACCACCCAAGATGTCCACACACGCCAACACCTGAGGCTAAGCTCGCCGCCGAGTTAATATGAACCTCCGGAGCCCCCCAAGACGAGATTGAAAAGGTCGTGTCACACCAAGACGCCGAGGAAGAGACGACAGACCTACAACACACGCCGCTCAACTACTCACCGGAAAGGCACAGAAACAGGGGCCTGCAATCCGGATCTGAAGCGTAAGCCTCTCAACCCCCTCCACGCGCTGCCACACTCCAAGCGGCTTAAGGAACCACTTGAAAACCCTAAAAGCCGACTCCTCCAAACAGAATCCGCACCACACACCGCGCCGTGGCTCCAAGAACTAGCCAAGCTCACACCAGAGATGGAGCTCCTCGCAACAAAAACAGATCAAAGTGAGCTTCCAGCTTCAGAACAACGAGCAAGGCAGATAGGGAACGAAGACCATGGCGAAGCAAAGGAGAAAAGGAGGAAAAGGGGAGAAGATAACCGCCTCCGACGCGCGCTCACGCGCTGGCTGGACGTCGGAGCTTTACCACCGTCGATTTAAAAGAGAGAGATTAAGGAGAGAAAAGTTAAGGAGAGAGAAGTTCGACAAGTTTGGCTTCGAAAAAGCGTATATTATTGCAGTTAAAATGCATATTATCTATTTTATTAAAACAACAACATTGTTAACTTTTACCCTTATCATTACATGGGATATTACTTATTTTGCCATTGGACATACTTAACAAAAAAAAAACAGTTTTTGTATAATTGTATATAATCCAATTAAAAAGAAACCACGATCTATATATATCTAAACTAAGCAGTTACGTTTCCCTCTAAACATAAAACAATTATTTTTTGCATTTTATATTTTAAACATGATTAAAGGATTGTGTTTGAATCAAAATCAGAGTATAAGAAAATATTTTTTTCAAGATCGTGATCACAACCTATTGATAAATGTTATGTTCAACTACTTATTCTCACATTTTACATTTTCAAAAATGAAATATAAATTTTTTTGTTACTGCATATAACATTCTGGTTTTTAAGTTAAAATTGCAACTCTCTATTTATTTGCATAGTGGGCAATTTAATAACCACATATTACTTCTAAAATCAATATTAATTATATTAAAAAGGCTTTTTGTTTTTTGACAATTTTTAAACTAACCTAATAATAATAGAATGTAAAATTTATATTAAACTAGTTAAACTGATTTTTATCTTATATTACTCTATTTAAATATGTCGTATACTATAGATATATTTCAAATATTTTTGCATTACAATATAAAAGTATTACTTGGAAGCGTAAATAAAACATGAAACTTTACGCTAAGAAGTAATCAAGCAACATACATAAATTTTATGCTAAAAAATCAAAAAAAGTACATAAAATTTAAGCTATTTACAGAAAATTATACCAAAGAATAAAACAAACAGTATACCCGCGCTTTGTAACACGGGCCAAGATCTAGTTGCAGTTAAAGTTCGACAAGTTTGGATTCGAAAAAGCGTATATTATTGGATTCAAAAAGCACATATTAACTATTTGGGTTAAAGTCTAAATTGAAACGGAACTACCGATTATTTAGTTTTCAGCGGAAATTAAAATTCAAGACCAACATAGATGCATGCTAAACCTCAATAACTTACCATTAAACTGCAATCATTTGGTTTAAGTAAATACTCCCTCTGTTTCTAAATAATATATATTCTAGCATTTTTCCTTGTTTCTAAAAGATCAATATTTTCAATTTTCTATGTATTTTTATTAATGAATTTTAAACTTCCAAGAAATATTAATTGACAATTTTTGATTTATTGAATTGCTATTGGTTAAATTTTATGGAAAATTGTTATATTTAAAAAAAATAGTGCATTGATTGTTAAATATTAAATATTTCTTAATATGTGTGAAAAAATCAAAACATAGATTAATTAAAAACAGAGGGAGTAATATCGAAAATCTTAAATATATATATATATTCATATATGCGTGCATTACTTTCCCACGTGATTCTAATGGATTGATCTTAACAAATCCAATCTGAACAAGTACTGTGCATGTGTAGTTTGTTTGCTAAAACATCTTTTAATCATATATGCATGAATAACTTGTGGGATAATGTGTAGATGAGAGATTTCACGGAAACTGTTAAGTGATTTTAATATTCACGTAACTATTTTCGTGAATTTTTAGAGGGCTTATATATTGGAAAGTCAAAATAATATATGATTATTAAGAGCATCTCCAACAATTCATTATCCTCTTATTTTTAAGGGATTTTGCATTCCAATTGTTTTTTTTTTAATTGAATGAATGGTACACATAAATTTGGAGTAGTCTTACCTTTGTTGTTGTTGAATTTTTTTGTACGGTTCTTAATTGTTTAGATCAGATAGATAAACTGACAAGTATTAATATCATCAATGAAGTTTAAATTTGTCAACAAGATTTTATTTCCTTCTTTCATTTCTTTTAAATCTAATTTTTTGCTTGATTTTGTATGCATAATTGAATCATCTTTGTTATTTTAGTTGTATGTGTTACTACTATCTATAATGTTATGCCTTATTATTACTATAAGTAATTTGGTGTTATTATTTATTTATGAGAGTATTTTTATTGGTTATCTATTTAATATGTATGTTTAATGATTTTTATAAAAGTTTAGTGATTGTAGTTAATTATTAACGATATTGAAAACTAAAATATAATATATAAAATCTCCGAAATAAATATTTAAGGATTATCATTGAAAACTATGTCCTATTTCCTTATTTTAAGTGGGTCTTCTTTTAAAATAATTTAAAAACATCTCCAGCGATCCACAAAATAAAGAGATAAAGAAGTGGTTCTCGAATGGTGACACTTATATTACATTTTAGTCTTTAATATTATTAATATTTAAATATAATCCTTAAACTTTTAAAAATCAATAAAATATACTATTTGATGGATATAAAATAAAATATTTTTGAAAAATATAATAATATGTATTCAAATAACTATAAATAGTATAAAAAGTGTTAATTATATTTATAATCATAATAATTTTAAGAAATATAACAATAAGTACTAAAATAATATAAATAGACGTTATTAATAAAATTATGAAACATATATAATCGTAAAGACTAAAGTGAAAAGTGAATAGTATTTTAAAAAGATTAACAATGCTCTTTAATATTTGAGGGTGTATTGTTCAGTCTCTTAAAAAATAAAGGGGTAAAAGGTTAGAAATCAAAATCTTTAAAATAAAGGGATAAATGGCTGATAGAAATGTTCTAAATCATTAACCTTTTTAAGAGACGTGACACATATCGTAACTTGCAATTTAAAAATAATTTTCGTCATTTCTTTCAGTTATTAAAGTTTGGTTGTGTTATGTAGTGGTATGCGGTTGTGAGGTGTTCCATCTGCGATCGTATAGGTGGAGAAGGTGAAACGTAACACACGAATGAATTGGTACAGTTGATATAAGCAATGAAATTATATAAAACACTGATTTGGCCTTTTTTATATCATAGGACAAGTTAGGCAAGATTGTTTTGGGTGAACTTTGGACACGAAGGCAATTACCGTACTTGTCACCAGTTAATGGGATATAGTTAATAACACATATAAGACATTTAAATAAGGGTTCGTACATATTTATATATTCTATTATTAAAATTTTAGCTAACTCGTCATGCGTCGTATGGTCTTATACTAACTTCTTTTTTTAACATCAAAAATTATTGTATTACTCGAACATAAGGTAGTTTGAGAAGTTAAACTGTAATAAAAGAGCTAACAAAAAAAATTCACAAAAACAAATTTCACAATTCTAGTTTAATAGTCACCAATTTCGTTTTAACTTCAAGAATGTAGGAAATTCTAAAGGTGTGGCATCTTTTTTTTGTAGTGTTTATCTCTTTCACATATGTTGAAAAGTTTGGTTACGCCTAAGGATCCGTAATCATAGCGATTAAGTCCTTGGAGTCTTATCCAAAATTCAGGCAGGTAAAATGTCGAAACATATTTTCATTGCCTAAACAAAATATTTTGAGTTTTAAATTTATAGATAATTCTCTTCTCATTTAGTTTTTCGTACCCATAAGTTGGATTTGTCAAAACTTTTTCTTTCCAAACTCATTCACATCCGCTAAATTGTGTTGTTGAAGTCCAAGAATCATTCACCAAACATATGTTCTCTAAGCATATGACTTGTGAAACAATAAATTTTTGTGGTTGTGTGATGTTATTGCATTTGCTGTGAATCAATCTTAACATTCTTTTATGCATTTGTGAGCAGCTCTAGTGAGTCTATGTCAATTCCTTTAACTAATTTATCATTCCAAAATTTCTAGAGATACAAGATTATCCACGAATAATGATATATATCCACGAGTTTTCAATACTATTTTTTTTATAAGAGGTAATCATATTGGTGTAGACACTCAAGATCAAGTAATGTTTGGATTGGATGGTGTGACCGATAAGATTCACGCTTGTAAGGCTATGGGACATTCGAGAAAAGCATGACTCACATATTCATCGTGTTCCCCACATCCATTGTTCAAAAACTCAGCTTCTGTAGCCGGTTAATCGCCAGAAATGCATGGGACGAGGACCACTGTTGCGATTTGGTGTTAATCAGAAACTTTAAGAAATCCTTGTTGTTGTAAATTTTTCTGTTCCAAATCACATATATCTCTAGATTTGTTCTATTTTGATTAAATCTTCTAGATCAACAAGATCTCACAAGAAAATCGCAAAAAAAATGTCAGTTGTTGCTCTAAAAATCACAGAAAATTAGGTTGAAAACATGGATATTTTTGTTTTTTCCCAGTTCATTAAATCGAAAATTTGAAAATTGAAAAAATGAGTCGGCCTCCTCTCACACCTGGGTTGTGTGTTTGGGAAATTACATTACTACTAGCCTAGAGGTCATCAACGGTTTAGGGTTTATGGTCACATATTAATCATATAACACCTAAGACGTATATAAAATCCATAATATTACTCGATTAAATTCCGTATAGTTTCCGATTGATTAATTTGATGCTATCAGACTTCATGCATTACATCTAGCGAGTTTCCCAAAAACATCCACATCTAACATATCAGATTCCTTGTTACAAATATATATCCAAGTAAAATTTTGAAAGTTAGTGATACTCAGCTTCGATTATATGAACTCAGTTCATCTTAGTACTAACTAATAGAAACAATTCTACCTTTTGTATATTGCATCTGAGTTTTTAAAGAGAAGCGATATAGTTCAACAAGACAACAACCAAGCAGTAATAAGTAGCAATAATAATTACAAAAAACAAAGTAATAAGTAGTAACCATATGATAACGAGAAGATTAGAGTAAAATAATTACGAAATGAGAATTTATACTAAGCCAAATAATATGAAACCTGTTTTGAATGAATTACTCATGCGGTTTCAAACATTTTGAGTAGGCCTGACCATTTTAACCTGGACCCGAAGACCCGACCCGGACCCAGTCCGAAAATATCCGAACCGAAAGTTTACATGTATTTTTTGGGTTTAAATTTCTTTTACCCGAATAGACCCGAACCTGAAGAGAACCGACCCGAATAGACCCGAACCCGAAAAAACCGATCCGAATAGTCACGACCCGACAAGAACCGATTTGTACCCGACTTAAAAACATGTATATTAAAACTATGAGTTTTTGTATTATTTTTATATATATATTATATTTTATTTAGTTGAAATGTCTTTTGTTAACTATGTTTATTATTATTTTGTAACATTTTTAAGTAATATGAAGCTTTAACATATAAAATTTAGAGTTTAAAATGATTTATGTTAATTATTAATAGTTTAATTTAAGCTATTTTATAAATATTTAGATATATATGACAAATATTAATTAAATTTGAGTGAGTTTGGGTATGCCATGTATTTTTCAGATTTTAAATATCCGAACCCGATCCGGATCCGATATGGACCCAAAAATTACGGGTATTTTACAGGTATTGAAATTATAGACCCGAACCGATCCGGACCCGACAAGACCTGATCCGAAACCGACCCGAAAAATTACAGGTATCTATATGGGTCTAAATTTTCAAGACCCGAAGAACCCGGACCCCACATGACCAGACCCGAGGACCGGGATGCCTAGGCCTAATTTTGAGATGTCTTTTATTCTGTTTTGCAAATTAAATGTTTTTACCATATTAATGAATGAAAGTCTTTCAACAAATTAGAGATGTTTTCTCAAAAAAAAAATTAAAGATGTAGTAAACAGATACATTAATAAAATAAGTTATTCACAAAAAGAAAACAGCCAAGATCCATCACCAAGTGGAAGACGACATGATTTTGACCCAAGAATGAAAATGACACTATAAGATAACAATAAATATTCGGAAATAACAAGGAACACCAATTCTAAATCTTAGTGGTATACTTATGTTAGCTCCTCTAGTATGATTGCCATGTGTTGCTGTCTGCTTAAATATAATTACTATTCTCAACAAGAAAATATAATATTTTAAGAAATGAAATAGTCTTTTTTATCAAATTAATGAAATAGCCTTTCTAACTCACATTTTAAATGATTTTGGTATGTTGTTGATTCTAAATGGTGAAGTAAGAAAAATGAATAGAATAATTAAAATAAGTCGTTGTCCATTAGGGAATGCATTCCATATAGTATTTCAGAAAGAGAAATTGCTAAGAATAACATAAGTTAGATATTATTTATAAAATATATTCAATAAAAATATATTAATATTTGGGTCTACACTTTAGTGATTATTATTCGGGTTTAATGTTGAAGAAGTGTGGTTGAATTTCTAATGTTTTATAAATATTTTTAAAAATATAATTTAGTCTATTTTTGTCATAATTTAAAGTTATTTTTGAAAATTATCATTTATTAAAAGTAAATTTGTAAAATAATATCCAACTTATGGTAGAATTGCAATTTTTCTTGAGAATATTTAGAAGTGGGGTTCAACTTGTGTGTGAGGCATATAAACAAATAAACAAAATAATATAAATATTTTAGCTGTTTAGGTTATTCTCAACTAAAATTAAATATTAATTTATATTATTTTTACTATATTTAATATTTATTTATAATTCTTTTTAGAAATCATATAATTGTTTCACTATCAAAAATCATGAAAATGTACCTTTTCAAATGTTTACTTTAGATTTGATAATAAGTAGAAATAATTACTCAAAACAATATTCAATTTTTTTAAATTGGAAAATTATATCATTTTTTCTTTTATATGTTTTCTTATTGAATTCAATGGCGCTTTTAATACATTTTCCTTTTGAATTACTAATTTAAATGATTAAAACGAATAAATGATTCATTAAAAATACTTAAATGAGATAGGCAGCATGAGAACTTAATATTAACTGTTCTTTTTTTTTATAAATATACAAGTTTTTTTTTTAAAATCTTGGTACATGTTGTTATCTTTGAAGAAACAATAAACCATGTTATCCTAATAAATTACAGGTTCAAAATAAATGATTCAGATTAATTTTGAAAATATATGTTTTGCATTATTATATATAACTTACCTATTATGAATAATTAAATATATCTCATTATTAAATAAAAATATTTATTTTATTTATCAGATATTTTAATTTAATTTAAAATTGATTACTTTTAAATACAAAAATGCTATAACATTGACCATTAAATGTATCTCTCTTAAAATAAAAAAATTAGATTTATTATGAATATATCAATGTAACTAAATATATTAGTTATGTGCTTTTTAATAAATTAAGTTGTATTTTTGGTGCTATAAAATTTTGAATTTATTTTGGTATTATTTTTAGTTTATCCACATAAATTATAAAGATGATAAATAACATTATATTTATCTCAAACTAATTTATACTTATTTATTTAAATTAGTAACTTAAATATAAAGAGATGTAATATAAATATATTGATTATATTAGTTATCGATTTTATCTATCTTTCTTAAGAAGTTCAAAAATATGAAAATATTTAAATATAAATATAATGGTATAAATAAACTTATTAATTTTATTATTTGGTAAAAAATTGAAAATTGTTTGAAAATCGTTTACGATTTTAAAATTTTCAATTTTTCTAGATTCATAATATATCACTGATTGCAAAAATATTTATGGCATATTTGATATAGTATAATTTTTGTGTGGATATTAAAAATAAAACTGTAGTAAATTTCATAAATCTTTAAAATTCAACTGAAGCTTATTACTATTTGTCTTTTATTAGATCACTAATATATTTACCATTAGAAAATTTCATGAAATTTCATTATCTAACATATTTTGTTTACTTTAATGATGATAGTAAAGAGAAGTTAAAAAGCAACTATTACGGTTAAAAACGCCTAAACATGGTTATTTTTGATTATGTGGGTTTATGTATTGAATTTATCGCTATTTAATTAATTATATTTTATAATTTGTTATTCAAACGGTACAAAGAAAAAATAAATAATCAATTTACTATAATAAAAATATCTTGAGTAGGTTAGGCATTATGAAAACAGAAAACTATAATTAATCTTTTTTATTCATAAAAATATGTTATTAAATCTTTTATACGTTAATGTATTTGTAGAATGAGTATGATATATTATCTAAATAGATTTTGTTTTAATAACTGATTAATTTTTGGAATATTTTTTAAATTTAGTTAATTATACATAACTAATTTATTATATTTAGATAATTTACTATAATATTTTATTATTAAACATAATGTTTTAGTTTACTTATTAGTTTTTAATTTTATTTAAAATAAATTACTCTGATATATACATACTAAAATATATTTTAACTATAATGTTAGAATTAACTAATATTTACTAATCTATGTTATCTTAATAATATTTTTTTACTTTGAGAATATTGAAACTATACATATATATTGTATATGGAATTTATATTAGTTATAGCAGTTTCAGTAAATTGTGTTGACAGTTCTATTTAATTTATATAAAATGACCAGTAACTTTCATATTAATTTAATTATTAAATATGTTAAATGCTTTTTCATTTCAATTTACTTATATATAATTTAATTATTAAAATGATTTAAAAAATGTAGATGATGACGAATTTCATTCATTGTTTTCTACATCTTTTATGCTAGTCTTATAGTATTAATATATATAAATCTATTATTACACCACTCTTTAATTTTTATTATATCATGTTAGAAAAAATGTTCATGAAAGAAAAAAAAAATTCTATTTCCTTGTATTCATGAACTTTTTTCCTAACATGAACAAAATATTCCATATATCTCATACTGAATACACCATTTTAGAAATTGGGTCAGGTAAGTAGAGTACTTGAGTAACCGAGTGAAATTAAAGCATATGCATGGACTAATTTTGACTCAGTTTATCTCATTAAGGTCATTTTCATTTGTCAAAATTCTAAATTCAGTATTTAATACTTGGTACCCATATAACGGATGGTTTAAAGTACGTGTGAGGCCAAAATACACACACAAATATAATTCATACATCTATAGTGATACTTTCATAATAGGGAGAAGCAATTAGATAACAATTTTATAGATGATGTGCTATATATAATATAATATTATATAATATAATCATAAACTAACGTTAGACCATGAGAATAAACATAATTGAGGAGACTATATTATTTGACCATTTCGCTCAAGACTATTTTGGATTCTAAACTTTAGACCATGTTTATCGGGAGTTCTAATAAGGGTTTCTTCATTAATTTTGTAATTAAAGAAAATTTAAAAAGGTAATTATGGCTGAAAACGTATCTTAATTAACAAACACAAGGGACGGTTCTTCTTTGCCACGCGTCACCACACAACGCATCGGGGAGGAGAAAACGAGGAGACTCTTCTTCTCTCGATCAACTTCACTTCTCACCAAATTGCTCCGAGTTCTCCCAAAGTTTTCTCGAGTTTTTTGGTTGTTATACCCATCAAAAGTTGGAACAGATGGCTCCGATTCTCCCAAAGATCCGTTCAATACGGGTGCTCTCCAAGTCGACGACGAATGAAATCGAAGGCTGTTCTCGCTTAACTCGACGAGGGAATCGAATCGATGCTTGCTCTTCCAACTCGAATTACGAAATCAAAATACTCGGTGCTCTGTTCCCGGAGGAGCAATCAAATCGGGTGGCTTTCTTCCCTCGAGCTCTCTGTCAAAATTCATCTTCAAGTTGTGCTAGTCCGGTGACAAATCATCTTCAAATCGCCGGTGGCTTTTCTTTTAATTGACTGTTCAATCTTCAAGCTTATTTAAGGCCGCGGTAACGAATACTCGGTGGCTCTTTGCTTCCGATCAGAATCCGTACAAGGTAACAAATATTTTCTTGCTTAATTGACTGTTTTTTAAACAAAATTCCGATCAGGCCACACACATACACATATGATTGCAGATAAAAAAATGATTTCCTATTTGGAACCATAGTTTGATAGCATTTTAGATAACGTTCTATATAATAATATGAGATTCCTTAAAGAAGTATAGCTATTATTTGTATATTTTTGGGTTTGCTGTATGGGATCAAAGAATTTTATAAAAGTTGCAAAATAGTGATATGTTTCATTGACTTTGTGAAGGATACTCGGATAGTTGTGCTAAATACAAAGAAAGTTTGAGACATGACTTCAGAGTTTTTCACTCCCATTGTTTGACAACATCTTCAATAGAGATAGTAAAGCGGTTAAGTGTTAGGTCGGTAATAAATAATGCATGTTAGTGTTAATAATGGTAGGATAATCGTTAGTTAATGTTATGGTTAGAGATGAATAATGGTTGCAGCTTGGTAATAAATTGATAGGAATCGACTGTAGTTGTTATGGCTGTGAATGAATTTAGTAATATGGTCATGTCTATTGTGGTTGCATTAAATTTTCTTTTTCTCTTCCTCCTCTTTATCATCTTCCCTCTTCTCATTCTCATCTCATCCTTCTTCTCATTGCTCATCTCCGATCTTCCTTCTTCTTCATTGCTCATCTCATCCTTCTTCTCATTGCTCATCTCATCTCTTTCTTCTTACTCTATTGCTGGATATGGATTATAATCCATGTAATACACACAAATCAAGTCTTCTTTGACCTTCTCAATTAAGTCAACAAAGGCCAGTGTGTTCGTTTAGGAGAAGATGGTGTCCAAGTTTCTTCACCTCAAGTTCCTCTTTTTGGCGACACTACCTGCAGAGCGTATATCTCGAAGAACATGGACGCATACTGATGATTTAGTGCTCATCTCCTCTTGGCTAAACACAAGACAAGATCCTTTAGTAGGAAATGAGCAACGATCTGTTGCTTTTTGGAAAAGGAATTATGCCACTTACTTCGCCAGCAAGTCCAAAGATTCCAGTGGGTGAAACAACAGGAGACCTAGCAACTGCAAACAACGGTGGCACAAGATATCAATGATCTTTTGGGAAGTTCTGTGGGATGCGTATTGGAGGTCAGCCACAGAGCAAAAGGTAGCGGCCAAAATGACGAGATGTACTTAAGCTATCGCATGAGATATTCTTCAACAACTATTCCAAAAAAATTACCGTTGAACATGCATGGAAAGAAGCTTAGATATGATCAAAATGGTAAATTGTGACATGTCCAGTTCTAAAACAGAGAGAAGCTCTAAAAGGAGGAAATGTTCGAGGACGCGTCAATGCCTCAACCTCTCACGCCTCTGAGACCACACGGGTGAAAAGCTGGCATCAAACAAGCAAGCGGTCGCGTGCTTTAAGCGCTGCAAAGGGGCATGGAAATGAAGACAGAATGCAGAGGGAAGGCACTGGCTGAGTTCAGTGCGTCATGCATGGACCTAAAGAAGGAGGATCAATGGCTAGGAAGAAAGGCTGACTAAGATTAGCTACTTGATAGGCTAATGGCAAAAACCAGAACGGCTATGGTGAGGGTGAAGAAGCTTTGAAGAACAAGCTCATTACTGAGATGTTGCTCTAGTTAAGTCCAAGGCTAATTTAATGTAAATTGCTTGTGTTTATAATTATATTAAAGTCTTGTGTCTCTCATCTCAGTGGTTTAATTAAAAGTCTTGTGTCTCTTGCTGTGCCTTCAGGTAGAAGACCCAGTTGAGTGACTGCATGAGTCATGAGCTTGAGTCACGGATGAGTTGCTAGTGAAGCTTGAAGTAAATGGTATTGTGGTTCTTTGGCTATCTACGAGTCACGTGGTGTTGTCTCTTTGTGTTATGTGTCACGATAGTGTTAAGCTATATGGTTGCCTTTTGTCTGCTATGTAGTCACTATGATTGACTTGTAGTCTAGTAGTCTGTGTGTCACGGATAAGTTGCTATGTTGTTAAAGTCACGGTATGTTGCTCTTTGTTGTGTGCACAGAATGCGTCACGGTGATCGTTGATGTAGTTGTGTTGTGTGTTGTCTCTTGATCATCTTCTATTTAAAGAACAACTTCTCTGATCATCTCTATTAAAGAACAACTACTCTTTATCTTCTCTCATTCTCTGATCTTTCAACACATTTTCAAACACAAAATCATCAAAACAATTTCTATATTTTGCTCACATATATGGCATCTAGTTCTCACAACACTTTCGAGTGGATTCTGAAAGATGATGAAATTGTTGCATCAGGTTATTATGCATGATTACTTTGATCAACCTTCGAGAATTTTACACATAAATTATGGTATCAAGTGGCAGAAGAGAAGAAAGAGAATTCATATAGAAAGAAATCGTGAGAAGGCATCTACGTTTATGGAATGATTACTCAGCGAAACTGCCGACATAGCCCTGAAAATCTATTCCGACGACGATTTAGAATGAACAAGCCCTTGTTCATGCGTATTGTTGATCGACTATCCACATGAAAATTCCGATAATCTTTCATCAAACGGCAAGCAGATGCTCTCGGAAGGCAAAGTCTCTCTCCACTTCAAAAGTGTACTGCAGCCATTCGTGTCTTGGCATAATGCCGTTCTGCAGCTGATGCGGTCGACGAATACCTCCGGCTCGCGTTCAACAACAACACCGATTATGTGTGGAAATTTTCGTGAAGGAATTATAGATTATTGTTCGGCGCATGAGTACCTTAAGAAGACCAACACCGGCTGATCTTCAACGTCTACTGATGTTGGAGAGTATCGTGGATTTCCAGGGTGATGATTAGATAGCATCGACTGTGTATGCATTGGGAGATGGAAGAATCTCGTCCCACCGCTTGGATAAAGGACAATATTCTCGTGGCGTTCAGGGTAAACCAACAATCGTTTCTTAGAGCGGTGCTTCATACGCATCTCTGTCCGATATGCATCGCGTTTTTGGACTCGCAGGTACATAAAAAATGATATCAATATCTCTTGATCGTTCACCTGTTTTGATGACATATACAACGGTCAATGCTCAAAACGAGAGTTCGTTTCTCTGTCAATGGAAATCGAGTATCGTATGGCTTACTATCTCACCGATGTATTACCCGAAATGGGCAACTTATTATTCAATCTATTATCTCACTAGCCACAAGGCGCAAGCACCAGGCTTTATTGCTCAACGATCAATGGAGGCTGCCCGAAAAGATGCGTTGAGCGTGCTTTTGGAGACTTGGCAAGCTCGCTTTGCCATTGTTACGAAAAATCTGCAAAGAAGTTTGGGATAAAAACCAAAATATGAAGATTATGCGAGCACGGTGTATCATACTCCATACATATGATCAGTTTAGTATAGACGAACGACGGTGAACACTCAATATTGATGTTGAGAATACTCAGCAAGGAGAGACACAGAAGATTCACATGTCTGATCTTACATATTCTACAGATAGGCCTACAAATATCTTAAACCAGATGGTGCTTCGCGACACAAATTCGTGATAGACATGCTGCAAAATATGATCAACTGATAACAAGATTGGTTGAACATATATGGAATATAGGATTTGGAGGTGATGATGAGACAACAACTAAGCTCGAATGTTTGCTTTCAAATAATTCTCGTTTATTTTACTAATCTTTATTTTCCATGTTAAACTTAAAAATCTATAGTTAAAAATGTTGTCTTTTATTATGTTTTTATGTAATAAAAACAACATAATGTTTAATAAAATTTTTTTAAGAACATCAAAATCAAAAGATACTTGCCAATGAGGGAAAATAATTCTCAAAGTTCTTAATCATTTCTTTAAACCCACTCACCAAAAATAACTCCTTAATAATACAATAAAAAACTTTAATATCTA
>CAJHQP010008693.1:0-25719 GCA_905132765.1 Moricandia arvensis | reverse complement strand
CTTTCAAGACCTGAAGTAATGACACACGGATTTATATCATCAAGAACAAAGAAAGCAATTATATTTATTAGAACAAGAAAGCACAACTTAAGAGTAGCTAACCGTGGATGATATAATAACTTCTGAATATTCAGAACAAGAAACACAACAATAAACAAACAAAGGAACTTAATTACAACAAAGGAAAACTTCTAAGCGGAAATACAACAAACTACAAACAAAGAAACTTAAATAGATGACCCATCATCTTCTTAGACTTAGACTTAAACTAAAAATCGGATAACAAGTCAATAATGACTCTTCTTTAGAAGCTTCTTCATACTCATATAGTGGTCTTTTTTTCAATTAAAACTGCCAAGTAGACAATTGTTCTCGGAACATCCATTCTTTCATAGCCAAATCCTGCTATTATGGACCACATACTCTTAAAACCAGACAGCGTTTCCCCTCTACCATCGTCTTCTTAACCATGGGCCCTTTGGCTGCCTTAACCCTAATGGACGATTGGTTCTGATTAACTTCAAGCAGTCTTGTTCATTGCGTGAGATCTATGATGATTGTGCACTGTCCTCACACTTTCCTCCTTTTATAGCTTCATCGGTTTGAGAAGTAGAAAGGTCATACCATTTCTGGTCATTGCGCAGCTCCTTCCACATATGTTCAAGGTTTAATTTCTTATTATGATTGTTAATAGGAAAAATTTCATGAGCAATTGGAGAGCCATCATTCTCAATTTTTGACGACTACTTTTCTCTCTAGTGCGCATTCATACGATCCACAAAAATTGCAAACAAAGTCATTGTGTTTGTGCCAACGTTGCTTTACAGTGACTGGCTCTCTGTGTTCACAACCTGCCAACCTTCGACTTGCCACCAAGTAGGTTGCAATTTCTTTTCTAAAAAGCACCATATCTTGCTCACTCCCTACAACATGATCTTATGGTGGTTAACCACAAGCTGATGATCCACAAACATCATTTTGTTGGCATCCATTTTCTTTCGTTCTCTACGCTCTACATGAGTGGTCTTCACCAAGTTTGAATCTTCAGTACCTGAGTGTCAAATACCGACTTGCTGATTGAAAGATAGGTTTGACACTATATTCTACTAAACGAAAGACACTTTTGTTAATTATTTAAGAAGTTCAACAAACTTGACGTGTGTCTGTTATATGGATTAGAATCTATATTTGAATAGTCAAGAAGAGAGGAAAGAAAAAAACAATTGTTTAAAGATGAAGAGAAAAAAAAAAGTTAAAAAGATTGATAAGAAAGAGAGAAGGTATGTGTTTTATAGATGAAGAGAAGGACCAACGCATTCCATAACAACCAACAAATCGACTTGACATATATCTAACACATTAATCACACTACATCATGCGATTTCTAACAAACCATAACAACCAATCAAATGACTTGACATATATCATACACTTCATCACACCTACACCGTTTGATTTCTATCTATTCATAACATTTATTTATTACCTACACAACCGATAATCAAAAACTAACCAAAACATTTATTACGCGATTCATTCAGACCATAATCACAATCAATTCATTTCAAACAAAAACCAAATCAACAACATCTTTAAGACACAAGACATAAACAAATAAAAAGAAATCACATGATTATATATTAAGAATCACGAAAAAGAAGAAGCACAATCTAAGACAAGCATAATTGAAGGATTCAAACATAAAAACAAAATAACATAGCTTTACCTTTCGATTCGACTGAGCAGCAACAGTCATCTTTTCTTCGTCGAGTAAAGCTACCACGAGAGAGAGGTCGGCGTTTTTTCTTCGTCGAGGAGAACCACCGAGAGAGAGAGATCGCTATTTTTCTTCATTGAGCGAAAGCCACCGAGAGAGATACGTTGTTTTTCTTACTCGAGGAGAGCCACCGGAAAGAGAGACGAGAATAATCGGGACACCTTTCCTCTACCAATAATAATTAACATAGTGTCTCCTAAGAGACGTGTCTTCTAGCAGACGTGTCTTCTGACCCCTAATTGCATATAGTACCGTTAGTAACATCTATTTTTCTTTTTCTTAATTCCTAATACACTAAAACACCCTCTTAAAAACTTACATTAATCATGGTCTGAGAGAAGCAAATATGCAGTATATGTATGTATCAAGCTTTTCTTATATTCTTAGTTGTATTTATTGACATTTAAAAAAATTCTTAATTGCGATTCTCAAAAGAAAAAAAATATTTTATTAAAGTATTTTTATGCTATTTTGTTTTAAGAATATCTTATATACTAATGAGAAAGTTATTATTGAGTGTTTTTTTTTTTTTATGACTTATGTCTAATGCTCACGTGTCATCACTTCAGCCTCCTCACAAACCAATTAAAAGAAGACATAAGATTAAACTAGAGTAGATAACAAGATTGCCATTATAGACCATTTAATGTATACATTTATAACGTTGATATAATATTTAAAACTCAAGCTTTGATCTAATTCCGATTCAAAGTTAAACCAGTATATAAGTTAAACCTGTATATTAAAAACATAATTTCTATTCACGTTCGGTTTTAAAAAGGTTAGGGTATCATTAGTGGTAAAACATTAAGTAGAGTACTTTACCAATATTTTTATTATTAATTTGTACATAATTTAGTTATTTAATTATTTAAAAAGAAATAAATAAAAGCATCCTTTAATATAAGGCCATGATTATCCTTCAAATCCATTAATGGTTTTTTATTATTATTTTTTTTGGTCTGATAAAAAATAAATTAAATTAAACCAATCGCGAACCGTTATGTGTCAGTAGGGCCTACGAACAGTGGAAAAAACAACAAAATGACTTTTAATTAGTATGTTTTACAACTGGTTTTTGCCAATTTGATGGACCCTTCCCCATTCTTAAGAAACCAACTAATATCCTCCTATAATCACGCCTAAGTATCCGTGTATCATAGTTGAAAGTCTTTCTAGAGAGACTTATTATCTTGTCTCTTTTCCTTTCACTATTTCTCTTTCGTTCCTTGTTTAGCCTTGTTTTTAACTACATTTCAATATTTTTCAAATTTGGCGACTCGAGGGCGAAGAAGATAGATCCATATCGATTCAGACCTTACACACGGAATAGCCCGTGGGATGTGAAGAGACACTTCACGGCGCAAAGGAATCTGAGCTTTGGCATGATTGACGCGTGGAATTAAACGTGTCACTAGAAGACTCTAAAGTTTCTATGTTTTGTCTAATCCTGTATTGGGTTTAGTTTTTTTATAAGTTTTCAATCCATCTTGTAATACCCTATAGGCTTTCACTTCAATAAAATGAAAACTTGACCAAAAAAATACGTATTATAAGTCGGTCCAACACCTACATAGAAAATAACAAATTAGCATATTAGTTTGAGTTAGCCTCTTTCTTACATCGAACATTTAACAAAGATCCATGACTTCGTGGTCATCATCAAAATGAATGTAAAAAAAAAGTTAACTAAGATGGTTCAAAACCTACAAAGAAAAAAAAATCCCCCTTAAGGAAATTAGAGTTAGCCTCATCAAATGATACATCGCCTTAATAACAACGAAGATTGTTTGTACTATCATGATACATACAAGTAGACTAAAAACATATTCTGTCCAATTTCATAATTTATTGCGTTAAAGTGATTTATCATAGATTAAAAACTTAGCTTATCAACAAACTGCTATCTTAAATATTTCTTAGTTCATGCATTTATTGATTAGTTAGACACTAATTTAGAACACGAAAGTCGTTTTTGGTTTATTCGTTATTTACTTTAAAATACCTTTAAAAAGTTGATCCTCTGGTTATCGTATGATAACCGGTACGTTCATCTGATATTCAAAATCCTGCTAAGATCTTTTAATCCATCAAATAGTATAGATGGTTGAATCATTTACAAAGTTAACAAAAATGATTACCATTTAACAAATAATATTATATGTTTGATTCTGCAGTTAAATGTTTTAACTTGTGAAAGGGGACTTTCTAACGTGCATACGCTGATACATTTAATTGAGAGAATTGACAATCAACCACAATTTTGATACCACTTTATAAATTTATTTTAAATAAAAATAATTTTCAAAAGTATCTTTACATTAAGATGAAAATAAATTAAACTAATTTTTCAAAATATTTATAAAATATTTAGATATTTAACTCACTCTTTTAATACTAAGGGTTTGATTGGCAAAGCTGATAATAAAGCAGTAACAGTATGCTATAGAACCAGTATGCTACAAAAATTGTATACTCTCATTAAACTATTTAATAAATCGATTAGATTTTCAACTTGCACTATGCGCGAGTTTATAGGAAAAAATAGTTTTATTTTATCATAGTTTTAAATAATAAAATTTAAATGATTGTCATACATTTTTTATGAAAGTGTATCTATAGTATAATTTATTTATTTTATGTTTAACATTTTATATAATTATATCCTTTAAATAACTAATATTAACATATTGTTTTGTTTGTATATTTAAATTTATAAGTAGTTTTATAAACATATTTATATTGTTTATTAATAATAATTTTAAAAAATATAGAAATTATACGGTATGTATTAGTTACTACTACGCTATCATAATTATTTTCTTATAATTTTATTTATATTTATATTTACAGGAAATAAAAGATTATTTCATATGCACATTGTTTATCTTTGCTTTGTATTTATCAATTCCTACAAAATAAAAATATTATTATTATATACTTATTGTATGCAAATGTTCTTGAAATAATTTTATTAATTATTGTAAAAAAAAAAAAAAAAAAAAAAAAAAAAAAAAAAAAAAAAACAAAAAAATATTATATAATAATTATATTTTGGTTTTAGTTATAAAAATATTCTGATGAAAGTTAAAAATACTAAATATTTTTTCTATAAAAATATAATAAAACGATAAATATATAGAGTTTTTACTAATGTTAAGTAAATTAAAATAATAATATCTAAATCTATAATATTAGATATATATATTCTACTTGATCTAGTTACACTATAAATATTGCTGGACTATAATGTTTTATTAGTTCACAATCACAATTTGTTCATAGTATTATCGAAATTCATTAATTTTAGTTTAGTAGCTAATATTCTTAGAGATGCTATAGCCTCTAATTATTGATGTATGATGAATATTTTCATATATTATTTTCTGTTCATGGTGAGATTATTCTAATGTTAAATATTATTAGTAACTTATCTAACTTATTTGACGAAATTCTCTAAATTTTTATGTCTTCATGTATATCTTTTACATTTCTTTTTCAAATGTCATTTCTGATATAACTCATGTGGGATCATTTTTAATAATATATATGTATGTTCATTGCTTTAATAAGTTCATACGCATTGACCTATCATTTATTGTGAATTAGCATTAATGTACATGATGACGGAGAGTACATAGTAGTACTTTGTTTTATAGTATGACTTGTTTTTTAAACCATCTGTGAATTATAAAAATCTTTAGCTGTTTCATAAAAGAAAGGTTTGAAATGTGCTTAAATAAACAGAGTCGAACTAACATATATGTCTTACACAAGGATTACTTTGTGCCATCATTTATTTTCAATTAAACTTTGTAAGCTTATGCTAATTCAAATAATGAACGAGAAAAACCTAAATATTTAGATGATTTTTTTATAGCTAATAGAAATATAAATATGAAAAACTTAAATACTAAATTTAAGTTTACCTATTAAATATTTGATAAGGTTAACTATTTTGATGTATATGTTATTTGTGAGTCTTGACATACTTTATGACTTAATTTTAATAAATGTTTATGTTAATTTGGAAAGAATTTGCATATATATATATATATATATATATAATTTAATTCAATTTTTTATGTCTATGAGGTTCTCGACCGAGGTTCCATAATCCTCTGACAAAGCCAAACCAAGTACACAACCCTCTTACGTGGACTGTGACCTCATCCTAAGCACGGTCAATCCTCTGACTTTAACACTTTGGCCAAGGTACATTTTATAATTCAATTTATAATATTTATAAGAGTTGATTACAATATAAGTCACATTTTATCTTTCTATTACAGTGAGAAGCATTTTCTACTTGAGAAGCACAATTACATAGACTAAGAAAGAGTTTGGACTGTTTTGTCCCTAATGAAACGAGGGAGAGAGGAGAGAGGAGAGAGAAAGATTATAACTTTTGTTTTGTTAATTTATATTTGATGTTATCTTATTTATTTTATCTTATTCACTCACCTAGTTTCATTTAATTTTATCTCAGAGGATCTAAATACTATAAAAGCAAAAATAATTGTCCAGCAAATTATATAGAAAATTCTCTATCTTTCAACATCCATTGTCATATATTTATTTTATATATATATTCTAGTTATGTTGTGGATGTGAACATCAACGTGTCCACGGATAATATTGAATTTTTTTTAAAACACAATAAAGACTATTTATTAATTTGTGGTATAACATATGAACTATGTGTTTTATTCTCAAAGTGGTTTAAAACTATTATTTTATTAACAAGGTTTAGGCTATATTTGTGGATGCAACAATATCACTGATAAAAAAATGGTTTCTTAATTTGCTGATAGAAAATGAAAGTATGATATAAGATATAACATAACAATCAGACTCATCACCAAAATAATATATATAAAACATGATAAAATCGATGCAAGTTTTGTGTTAATATGTGTATAATAGGTAATCATGGACAATACTCTCTGTTTTGATATAACAAACTATACCACAATACATGAAACTATATATCACATACATAATATGAGCTCCTGTTATCAAAACCTTCACCAGATTTATACCATACCTAGTTTTTCTTTTTTGATATCATAAATTGTGGAACTTCAAATGCGAATACAATAATGTTTTGACACGAGATTGCTAAGAATCATGAAATCATTGATTTATAAGAAATATGAAGACATGTACATATATTATGTTATGGACAACAAAACAAAAGTTGTGGACATGGTTTTGTATACAAAAATTTATGGACAAAATTGTGTGGATAGTGTTTGTACGGACACAAATATTAGACAACCCACAAATCCAAAAACTTGAAAATATGCTAAAGAAAAAGTTCACCGAACATTAATTTTTGGTTTCTTGCTTTAGTCACCAAGCTAACACAAGTTTGTCTCATTTAAGGGCATTTAAGTCTTTTTATCATGAAATGTATTTGTCAAGCACAATGTGGCCTAGAGAGTAATTGGAAAGTGGAAAAGTGGCTTTAGATATACAAAATTCTATTTATAATTCAATTTTAATTTCTGTTTGTTTGCTTACTTTATTTGATATTTTTAAGTTTATTTGGAAATATTTTCTATAGAAATATTAATATATTTATAAAAACTAACTATGATGCTGATTTGACATACTTTGTGTTTTTTTGTTAGCTCTTTTTATGTCAATTTTTTCAATACGTTAGTAAAAATACCAAACTAACTTTAAGATAATTTTTACATTTTTAATTTATTTTTTGTAGTTTTTATCAATTTTTTATTATTTTACATTTTTAATTTCAAATTTTTTTAATTAGTCTTTTTCTTATCAGGTTAATTATTTAGTAATTTTTTATTTAGTCTTTTTCATTTATCTTTGAAAACTTATTTCCTCAAGTTTATATTTTAAAATATCAAATTAGTACGATGGTGTATCATTTATATTATTTGTATTTTTGAGAATTTAAATAAGATATATGCTCAGTTTTGAAATCATATGTCCTTTAGATTTTTTTTTGTTGACGATTTTCTCTATATTTATTTATTATTTAAAATTCTTGTATTTTAAAAAAATTATGGTTATTTAATTTGATGTTAATATTCTAAAAGATTTACTATATATCAAATCGATTCCTTTGATGATTTATATATTTTTGTTAAAACATTTAATATGTATTTTCAAATTATTTGGAAATAAACATTATTTTAAAAATCTTCAAAAAATATTATATTAATAAGTAAAATAGTGATATAGCATATTTTTATTAGTGTTTTAAAATAATATGTGGACCTCTAAATGATTTATAGCATCAAATTATAAATATAATAGATTTTTTTGAATACTTTAAATACCACATAGACTAAAATTTAAACTTTTTATGTGTTCTAAATTTATACAGTTATATTTGGTTGGAAAATTTTAATTTTTAATTGATTATTATTTTGGTAATAATTTTGATGTTAATTTTTGTAATTATGTTATATATTAAGTTAATTTTAAGATGATGCTTTTACTTTAGTATTTTTACATATTTGATATTGATCATATTTTGTTTTTAAATTAAAAATTTTTGTTAGTATTGACTTTTTAGTAATAGCAAAATTAGGATTTAATTTATATATATAATTAATTTCTTTAATGATTTTTCTTTCTTGTTTACCAAATTTATACTGATTTTCTAATGTTTTGAAAGAAAAATTATTTGGAAAATCTTCAAAAATTTTAAATTAATTAAAAAAAGTGACATAGCATATTTTTTCTTGTTACTTTAAAAATAATTTCCCGACACCCTCAATAATTTATAGCATTAACTTATATATAGTATAGGTTGTTTATGAATAACTTAGGCATATAACTTAAAATTTTAAAATTCTGTGTTTTAAATTTTTATAGTTATATTGTTTAAAAATGTTGCTTTTTGAATTATTTATTATTATGGTAATTATTTTATGTTAATTTGGAAAATTTGTTATATATTAAGTTAACTTATATATGATTTTTTTATTTTTGTAAGTGGGAAATTACCAAAAATACCACTTTCCTTGTACCACTTTTCAAAAATACCTTAATCACTTTTACTCTTGTTTTTAAGAGGGAAAAATACACTTATAACCTTTGGGTTAATTAATCTAAGACTTAGGGTTTAGAGTTAAGGGGTGGTGTAGGGTGGGGGTAGAGTTTAGGAATTTAAAATTTAGGATTCTAATTAATTTTAAAAAAATTTACCCTTAAAAAGTGGTATTTTTGAAAATGTCTCTTTAATGAAGGTAAAAATAAAAAGTGGTACAAGAAAAGTGGTATTTTTAAAAATTCTCCTTTGTAAGTTTACCTTATTTGATATTTATTTATATTTTATTTTGAAATAGATGATTTTTGTTAATATTGACTTTTTAGAAATAGTAAAAATGAAAATACTGATTTGTCATAATATGATTGGTCGTCTAACATCTTACGTGGACGCTCTAAATGACTTATAGCCTCAACTTTTATATAGTATAGATTGGTGGAGCATTAGCAGTATGATATTTTTAAATTATCATAAATTTAGTATAATAGATATATATATTGTAAATAATATATTTATAATATATATATATATTATATATATATGAAGATATAAAAAATTAAGATATATATATATATTTATTTATTTCAATATCGTTTAAATTAAAATATATATCATATATAAAATACATAAACATATTAATTTTAAAATTTTCATTGATCATGAATCCTTAATTAATAAATATTTATATTAAAATATATTATATATCTATGTTAATATTATTTAATTTAATTATATGTCATATAAAATAAAATAAATGATTATTTTATTTTTACCAACAAAAATTATTGTAAATAAAAAAGATGGTATTTTTATTAATGTGCTTACTTTAATTTAGTTATATATGTAGTAATTACTTGCTTCTCAATTATCAATATATTTATCATTGCATAATACGTAAATAAACATAAAATAGATAATAATATGTATAAATAATTTGTATAAATAATTAATTTTCATTTTCTAGCAAAAATTTCAAATGTTATTTAATCATATCATTTCAAATATATAATTCTTCATATGGAAGTGAGAATGTAAATTATAATATGTGGAAGATACCATTGAAGTTAAATATATATTAAATAGGTTTAAAAAATATCAACAAACATGACATATTCATCAATCTTATATTGACGGTATATGACCATACGTTTGGAAATTTGATATGATGGTTGAAAAGTTAAAATTACTATTAAATGATTATTAATATATAAATTTATTCCGCATATACGTGCGGATAATCACATAGTTAATTTGTATAATATACTGCATTCGTTTGTACAAATTGAAAAATGTTAATTATCTGACATGTTTTTTGGGTGAATAAAATTATTTTTTACGTACTTAATTATTTTTATGAATTTGATAATACTATGGTTTTTTCTTAGGATTCTGCAGGCTGAAGGGTGATCCAATAGAATAAAGAGAAATTGTCAAAAATACCACTTTTCCTTGTACCACTTTTCAAAAATATCTTAATCACTTTTACCCTTATTTTTTACGAGGCAAAAACACACTTATAACCCTTGGGTTAATTATCTAAGACTTAGAGTTTAGAGTTAAATGGTGGTGTAAGGTTTAGGAATTTAAAATTTAGAATTCTAATTAATTTTGAAAAAATTTGCCCCTCAAAAAGTGGTATTTTTTGAAAATGTCTCTTTAATGAAGTTAAAAATGAAAAGTGATACAAGGAAAGTGGTACTTTTGAAAATTTCCAAAGAATAAAGATGAAGAATCTACCTGATGTTTTGGAATTTACAATCCCATTTTACTAGTATACTCACAGCGACCTTTCTTAATTTCTCTTTATATTCTTAATTTATTGTTTTGAGCCACAAAATAAAATGGCCAATACTCATTAAGTAACATTTAAGAGACAAACTAGATTCTAACCCGCGCGGTTGCACGGATAATTTATATTTATATTTATAATTTATAATTTATGTTCTCAAATTAAAATTATATAATTTAATGATATTTATATAAGGAGTTATGTTAAATAACAAGAGCCTTGTTAAATGTACAAATGAAATAGGACGTAAAATAAGTTATAAAATGAAATTATGTTAATCATAAATATAGGAGTTATATTGCTTGTAATTATCAAATTAAATCAAAAGAAAGATCTTTAGAGGGATTTTGTTTTAATATTATAGATAAGTAACATATCTTTTAGCTACAACATATTTAATAGGTCCAAATTAAAATCATGTCACGGTAAAATTCAAATAAGATTCTGTTTTAATATAATAAGATTATCAATTGAAGTACACCCATAGAATTTTTATTTAAATTTCAAATGAAAGTTATGATCTCCATAATGAAATGAGAAAATTGTCATAGTATTATTTATGTCGAATCTGTTCATAACTTCAACTTTTTCATATTTAAATTTAATTTTTCGTGTTCATGAAATCTTTTATCCATATTTTCAAAATTTTATTTTATTAATGTTTAATTTTTGAAATGTAAACAAAAAGAAAACTATTAATTGAATTAAAATAGCGGGGAAATATAGTAAAAAGTAGAGGTTATTTGGGTAAAGCGAATAAATAAAAGACGTTGCTTCACGTGCTCAGGTATGATCGTAGATTAACGGGCTAGGCCGATTTTAATTAACAACAGGGTTTTAAAAAGATGTAAAAATAATAGTTCGGACCATAAACCTGGACCGTGTTTGACCTGAATTGTTGTTGACTAATTATACTCTTCTACACCGTTCTCGTCGACACCATAAAAAGTAACCGCCAGAGTTTATTGCCGGCGACATTTATCAGAAACCATAGAAATTTGACTATACATGCACTTGTTCTTGATCCAACATTGTTTTCGAGTTTACATTGCCTATTTTTGGATGATATGTTAGGCCCATTGATTTGGTTAACAAAAAATACACAATGACACTGTTACATACATACGTGTGTGCATGGGTGTGTATGCGAACTTCCCCCGTGCGGTGTTGAGTACAACGAGGAAATATATCGGGTTGAGAAATCACTGCTCAGTAAGCTCATTAATGTTTGGCTTTTTAGAGCACCATTAAGGGAGGTGTTTAGAGAAGTTTTTAAGGATTTTTAGAGTAGAGTGATTTACAGCTAGGGTCACATTCACACTTATTAATATCATTCTGGGTTACTTTCTTATATTCACACACTTTCTTTAACTTTTTATCCCATCTTCGTTAGATTTTCTAACTAAATCAAAAACATATTATAATTGGTAGGTCTCTGTTTCTCTCAATCTCTCTTTCTCTGTATTATTTTTCTCCATCCTCTATGTCTTAAAATTATTTTTCTCTATTTTCCCAACACACAACATCTTTACCTCTCACTCATTATTTTGCAGATTTCTTTATTATTAGAGTCCAACAGCTCAAACAACCAGTCTCTATTAAACCCAACAAAAATGTTATTTTTTCTCATCGTTTGCATTTGCCGTCATTGTAAAAGCTTTTCTTCTTCCACAACCACAGATTCTCTTTATTATTGTAATAACTCGGTGGTGACTCAGTGA
The DNA here is from genome assembly GCA_905132765.1 of Moricandia arvensis. NCBI lineage: Eukaryota > Viridiplantae > Streptophyta > Magnoliopsida > Brassicales > Brassicaceae > Moricandia > Moricandia arvensis. The sequence continues at coordinate 13,402 of CAJHQP010008693.1, read as the reverse complement.
GTTAGATCTAAGTTTCCATCTTTTGATTTCAAAAAGAAGAAAATTGATGGAAATTAGAGGTTGCTTCGTTCACGGATTCCATCGTCTTCTTCGTTTTACTACTTTGCTTTGTCATCACAATCCATGTGTCCCTACTATGCTTCTTACACTGCACGTGGTGGGTTTTCTGTTTTTTTTCATGATTCAAGCGTCGATGTTTACTATTATTTGTTGCAATTCCTTTTGTCATAGCACATGATCTTTGTTGGCTTCACTATTTTCTTCGTTTTGGCGATGGTTTTTGTGATTTAGTCATGTTCTGCAACAATTGTGATTCATAGAGTTTTTTTGTGATGGTTTAGGTGAGAGTGTACAATATGATGTAAAATCCATAATTGATGGGCTGAAGATAGTGCAAATAACATGACAAATGAGATTGTTATTGTCAAGCATCTCATGCGATAGTGTTCTTTGTGTGACCTCTTTGGCCAGGTCTTGGTATTGGTTTTTATTGCAGTGCCTTAAAAGAATAATGTTATTCTTGTGCATGTTTGTTGATCTTAATGATGTGGATGTTTGCGGTTTGGTGTACATATGGATGTTTGCGGTTTGGTGTACATATGGATGTTTGCGGCTCGGTGTACATATGGATAATACAACATATGTGTACACAATCTACATGTGGACCGATCTAAGTATGTGTACATAAAGATACATTTATGATTTGTAAATGGATGTAACTCTGTCTGTAACCATGTTTACATCCCGATGGGTAACAGTGAACCTTCAGTGTGAAAGCATTGATGCCTTTGTTTGTCTTTTTCGAGTTGTTATTGTTGTCATTGCAATGTGCTTATAATTTTCAATTCCCATATTTTATTTGTGTACAATGCATAGCGTTTCTCAATCATCAAGGATTTTTTTTTTAATTACTAGAGCTCAAGAGAAAATCGAGAAACTTTTGTCTGAGAAATGTCAGAATTAGAGAAACATTTTCTCTAGTTTTGTCACAATGTTACATTAAGGATGACGAGATTGTGGGTGGTGGTTATGGTGAGTTTTCAATACAACTCCACCATCTCCCAGTAACAATCATTTGCAACGATCGTGGTGGACACCGTCTTGTTTCACGATAGATTTTATTAAGGTGGATATTCACATGTACAAGAGTGGTGTACATGCCAATTGCTTAAAAACGATGTACATGTAGAATTGTAAAATAATCCAACTTATATGTTATCTATGTGTACACTTTATATAATTATTACATGTACTTCTTATATGATATCCTTGAGCTGTAATGTAAACCACTTTATACTATCCATGAAATGTAATTTGAAGCATCTTTTGGAGATTTTTTTCAAAACATGTTCATCTTGTACGATATCTATGTACTTCAAAATTCTAGTGTACTTGTGTACATTTATATTATATTGTACATCTATGAAGTTTTGTTGCTAGTTTCTAGATATGGTACCATATGCAACTTGAGATCCAACAAATATGACACTTTTTAATAACACACAATGGTGCTGAATGTACTTTTCCTCCAAATATGAGTTCTTGCAACCATGAGTTTCGTGATCGTCGTCTTCTTTCTCCAGTCATGAGCTTCGTCATCATTTTCTTCCTCCAACCATGAGCGGCGGCGTCAACTCCACCTCTAGTGCTCCTTCTTCCTTTGAACACCACTTCTGTCACAGCTCGTCTCGTTTTTAGATTTTTTTTTGCCTTTCACTTTTTGATATATATACCACGAACACTTCAATAGTAACAAGTTTTCTCTTTCATTTTTTTTCTTCGTCAATTTGTTTCTTACATACCCGAATCAAAGACTTGAACAAATTGGAAAAGATGTGTCAGTGACAAAAACAAGATCCACCACCAATTCGTCGGTTCTTTCGGCGTGTCTCCGCTTCGTTACATATCTCGGAAGTGAGGAAAAAGAGAAAGCGGATCAGATTCATGGATTTTTTGGATCTGCAGATCTGAAATCAGAAAAAATAAGTTAATGATTCGAAAAATGAAAGAGAAAAAGAAGTTATGATGGTTAAAAGGAATAATTTGCAAACAAAAAATGTGATTTACAGAAAAAAGGAAGGAAAAAAGCAAAACATATTCTTCGAGGAGGAAGAAGATACACATGGTGATAAGCAGAGAAAAAGATAAAGATAATGCAAGTTTTTGCAAGTTGTGACCAACTGTGGGGCCATTTTAGTTAGAAAAATTAACTAGTAATAGTTTGGTTCTATTCACAAAAAAATACCTCAATAGCAAAAGTGTCTATTGATGTAATAAAAAGATAGAAAATGTTTTTTAGTGTAAAACACTCTTTAGAGTATGGGGTTCACTAAAACTCTAGACACTCTCTAAATACTAATTCTTAACATTCTTAAATAAATACCACTTGTTGTATTGTTCGTGGGTTCCACTAATACATGGTGATCTACGATTCGTTCATTTTAAAAATTTTTGTTTTTTTCAAAAAATTCAAAAGAAAAAAAAAACAGAAAAAAGCAAAAAAAAAATTAAACACCCCAAATGCTTTTAGAGTTTTTTTGGATTGAAGATGCTTTTAGAATTTTCTAAAAATCAATTATTTCCCACGATAACTATATTAATGTACCCGCGACATTGACTGATGTAGCATCAGAGCCACCTAAATCATACTACAGTTAAATTTGATTTACATATTTGAACTTAAAAATTCAAAATACTAACATATAGGATACGAACATACTCCCACTATTTTATTAAGATAGATATTATTTAAAAATATTTTATATCTCGATGTAAAAATTGTATTTTTTGAAAAAACTGGTTTACTATTAATTAAAAATTATTAAAACTGATAATTGCAAATATATATATATATATATATATAATTAGTGATAAAATGTATTTTCTAATAAAAATACTAAATTTTCTTTTCTTAAATGGAAGTAGTACAACGGTACCCTAATAGTGAAAAATTGGAACATAGTGTAAACATGTTTAGAAATGGTGATTAATGGTAGCTTAGTATCACATGATCTAATTGTTTTTTATATTAGTTAGAAAGTATTTTAAGTTCGAGTTATATACTGTGGTGATCAATCTACCTTGTACCATTAAGTATTATTTTTTCAATACCGACTGGATGCTGATATGGTATATAAAGAAAAACTTACAAAAAGATTTCTAAAATAATTTACAGCAAAATAATACTCCACCTTGCATATACACAATCTTACATTCTACTTGCGTCGAGGAATGAAAATGAGAGAAATCCAACGGTCAGGATTTGGTGGAGGGTTTTCATATGGCCCCATGATCACATCTATCGTCACTATTGCAATAATGATCTACTCCCGCTAAACGCCATTGCGCTTATTGCTTAGTAGTTTTAAATAATGAATGTTATGCTCGTTACAACCCAAAGAGTAAATGTTGAGAAGTCACTTTTTCAAAGACAATAGTCATCGATAGTTTTTTTTTTTTGAGAAAGTATAGTCATCGATAGTTGACAAAATAAAAATCAACGATAACGCTGCTACATTCATTGTTTAGAACATTCGTTTTGAATTAAAATAAAGCCAGCTGATACGTTAAAATTTATTCGTTGTGTAAAAGCAAATATCTTAAAATTTGATACCTATTGTAGCGACTGTTGATACGAAGCTTCGTTACCAGCAAGTAATCTCTAAGAATATGTGATTAAAACTTGTATCTCAATCTTTCTTATGCATATGAACGATAAACAAATCAAAAGCAAGAAAAGGTCGAATGTTTTATTCACATATCACATGTAGACTCAAATATGTGTATTGAGTTTATTTTTATATGACATTTAAATTAGAAATATTAACTAAAATTCATTTGTTAAAAAAAAACTAAAATTCATAAGAAAATAAATTTGAGTTGGGTGTGTCTATGAATTTACTAATAATTCCATGCCGACTAGTATCAACAAGGGAAATCGGCCGATTCATACATCAACACAAGGCCACGGTCCCGATCAGTACATATACTCGGACCTTGTGCTAAAACATACATCAATACATAATATATTCAAATTTCATACACCAATTCACAGAATTCGGCTTTTACATACATGGACCGATTTTCCGTTAGTAAAAAATAACAGAATCTGAGCTGTCCGTTAGATGTTGCTGACGTAGCTTTTTATATTTCAAAAATAAATTCTAGGAAGAAGGTGGAAGAGACTCGAACCCGGGTCTGAGTGCCATTTTATTGGATCCATAAACCACTATGCCAAACTCTTTTAATTGTTAATATTCTCTATTGTTTCCTATTTATACCTAATAATTTTTTTATTCAAATATTTCTATATTATTTTTTTGTGTTAGTCTTATCATCTAAACAATAATCAAAAAAATTTTCTCAAATAATCATTTCTAAGTTTTTGTCACCAAAAAACCTTCTATAAAAAAATGATCAAAATAAATTTCACTAAAAAGACAAAAGACTTTTCTAGCATTTGCTTTATAGATATAAATATATGAATAGAAATAATTATTTAAATAAATAATAAAATAAAATAAAATATTTTTTTAAATAGTTTCACATTTTATGTTTTCACATTTAAACTTTTTATAATAATTTCTCGGTTTTTTTCAAACTTTTTTTATATTTTCTTTTTGAACTTCAAAAATGTTTTTTGAATCTATTTTGAATTTTTTTTTAAAAATTTTGAATTTCAAAAACAAAATATGAAAATAATGAAAAAGAAAAGTGAAAGAAAGATTCGAAAAATTATCATACAAATTTGAATTTGAAAACATATAATTCAAAATTATTTAAAAAACAATTTTTATTTCATTAATTATATTTATATATCTGTAAAACTAGAGTTAAAATAATCTTTTACCTCTTTAATAGAATTTTAATCATTTTTAAAGGTTATGCTGATGACAAAACCTTAAAATAACTATTTGAGAGAATTGCTTTTGATTATTTAGTTTTGCTTGAAACTTGGGATAATGAGAAAGACACATAAAAATAATATAGAAATATTTGAATAAAAATATTCATTAGGTATAAATAGGAAACAATAGAGAATATTATCAATTAAATGAGTTTGGCATAGTGGTTTATGGATCCGATAAAATAGCACTGAGACCCGGGTTCAAGCCTCCTCCACCACTTTTGTAGAATTTTTTTTTTGAAATTATTAATTATTTAAAATATAAAAAGCCACGTCAGCAACATCTAACGGACATCTTAGATTCTGTTATTTTTGACTAACGGAAAATCGGTCCATATATGTAAAGGCCGAATTCTGTGAATTGGTGTATGAAATTTGAATATATTATGTGTTGATATATGTTTTAACACATGGTCCGAGTATATGTACTGATCGGAACCGTGACCTTCTGTTGATGTATGAATTGGCGATTTCCCCTGACTATTGACTATCAAGTATATTAATTTATAATCAATCACATACACGCATACACACTGTAGATGCGTGTACAGAAGCACGTGTCTGCTGCTTCATACACACTGTAGATGTGGCTATTTAAGTATACGTAGTCATTATTATAAGTGTATGAATGGAGACAACGTTTTTGTATATGCGGGACGTTATTATAGTGGTCCCTACAATATGTTACCATTCAAAGAAACTGTGAATTAGCGGGGCGTTTTTTTATGAATAACGCACTAACCATTTTTCTCAAAAAAAATGTTTTTGTTTGTTCATGCCACTAAAATAACGCAGTTGATTTATGAAACTTCCAAATATGGTGCGGTTTTGAGTGCGGTTTTGTCGTTGATCATTATTTTATTTAGAATATTCAATTTACTTTACAAAATTAAAATGTTAGCATTTTTACAAATGTAAACAGTCTGAAAATTATATGGTTTTAATATTTTTTACTCAAAACAAATTAAATATTAAAAGGGAGAATTTCATGTTTACCACTTTTGTTGTACCACTTTTTATTTTTATCATCATTAAAAAGATATTTTCAAAAATACCACTTTTTCAAGAGGTAATTTTTAAAAAAAAATAATTAGAATCCTAAATTTTACATTCTTAAACCCTACTCCCACCCTACACCACCCCTTAACTCTAAACCATAAGTCTTATATTAATTAACCCAAAGGTTACAAGTGTGTTTTTTTCTTTTAAAAAACAAAGATAAAAGTGATTAAAGTATTTTAGAAAAGTAATACAACAAAAGTGGTATTTTTGACAATTTCCAATATTAAAATTGGATATAATATTTTTTCAAAATCTTTTTAAAATGACTTGAATTTCAAAAATACTTATACATTTTTATATTTCTCAGTTTAATAGTAGTACTAAATTAAACTAAACAAAAAAATACAAACTATACGCCAACACTAAAATATAATTTATTCTAAAAATAGTATTAAGAGAGAATTTTCTTAATAGATCACATTATTTTAAAATTATAATTTTATTTTTAATAGATTACATTTTCTATCAAAATAGTAATATTTTTTTTATAAAAATCACATTATTTTTTTTCTCAAAACCGCACTACTTTTTCTATCAAAATCGCACTACTTTTTCTATCAAAACCGCACTACTTTTTCCATCAAAACCGCACTTGTCCCGCAAACCGCATGAACCACTAATGTACCGTACCGCACTTCAAATCCGCTCCGCTTAAATTATAAAATCCGCCGTTACCATTCGGACCCTTAGTCTCAACCTATATCAGTCTCTACTCTCTTTATTAAATTCCTCATTCGTTATCTCTCTCTCTATATATACGAATAGGTTAGAGAGAGAGAGACGGTGTCTATGTGATGGAGATAACGCCGAAGAGGTATTGGCGGAGGTGGAGAGGGTACCAGAAGCTTGATGGATCATCACCGGCGGGTCGAAGAAATGGGAAACGGGTCAAAATGGATCCGACCAAGGAAGAAACGCTTTTGGAAGATCAAGATTATGCCAAAACTGAGGATCCTCAGAAGAGCGTCTCCTAAGAAGTTTCTTGTTTGGCTACTATTGGGGATAATATCGTTATATATGTTAGGATAATTACGGACATGTTGATAAGTCCATATTCCTAGTTAGATAAGGCCATATCTCCTAATTAGATTGAGGCCGAGATCTTTCTCTTGTTGTATAAATACTTTGCCTTTGACTTTCTAATAACACAAGCACATTGAGTACACAAATCTACATGGTATCAGAGCAGAAGATCCTCAATCTCTGATCTTTTGTTCTTTATTTTTCGTTTGTCAATTTTCTAGAAAGTCATGGCTGATCAAGCAAGTGCTGTAGCTGGACAAAAGAAGGATGATGCGACGTCAAGCTCACCTTATTTGTTGTATGGCTCCGACAATCCGGGTGCCATGATTTCGTCTGTTCAGTTGAATGGAGAGAATTATAATGAATGGTCGTCGGAGATGGTTAACGCCCTTCAAGCAAAACGCAAACTGGGTTTTATTAAAGGAACTCTGAAGAAGCCAGGTGAAGACAGTCCTGATCTGGAGAACTGGTTAACAGTTAATTCAATGATAGTGGGATGGATACGAGCCTCTATCGAACCGAAGGTTCGCTCCACAGTTACTTATATATCTGAAGCGTACCAGTTGTGGGAAGACCTGAAACAAAGGTTTTCCGTGGGGAACACGGTTCGTGTTCATCAAATTAAAGCTCAACTCGCTTCTTGTCGACAAGATGGACAGTCCGTGTTGGATTATTTCGGCAAACTTTCAACGCTATGGGAAGAATTACAAGTATATCAACCGATTCACACCTGTACGTGTGGTGCTGCGGTAGCTATTGCTAAAGAAAGAGAACATGAGAAAATTCATCAATTCGTGATGGGTTTGGATGATTCCCGTTTTGGAAACATCTCTACTCATGTAATTGGTCTTGATCCTCTGCCTTCCCTCGGTGAAATTTACAATAAAATGGTGAGGGAAGAACAGAGACTCATGTCTGCACGAAGCCGTGATCAACAACAGGATGCAGTTGGTTTCCTCACTCGGCAGACTTCAGCTTCTTCACGAAGAGACTCGTCTACTGATTCTGCATCAAACAAAGGAGAAAATTCGATCTTGCGTCCTCGTTCGATCTGTTCTCACTGTGGGCGTACTGGTCATGAAAAACGTGATTGTTGGCAACTGGTGGGTTTTCCAGACTGGTACAACGAACGTAGCGGTGGACGTGGAACAGGATCCAGAGGTAGAGGACGTGGTACGAACAATCGAGGGCGTGGTCAGGTAAATGTTGCTCAGGCTACGAACTCCAACTCTTCAGTACCTGAGCTTACCCCTGATCAGTGGAAAGTCCTTAGTCAGATGATTCAAGACAAAGCTGGTAATGCCGTGTCTGATAAGTTATCCGGTAAGAACTCTTTGGGTGATGTCATTCTAGATACAGGTGCTTCACACCATATGACGGGTAATTTTGATTTATTGACTGATATTGAGCACATCTCGCCGTGTTCTATTTCTTTTGCGGATGGGAATAGAACGTTTGCGGTAAAGATGGGAACGTTTCATTTGTCTGATAAATTGAAACTGCAGAAAGTGCTATTTGTTCCAGACCTGACCTGCACGTTGATATCGGTTGCAAAACTTTTAAAACAAGCAAATTGTTTTGCGACTTTCACTGATACAATTTGTATTTTGCAGGACCGTTTTTCGAGGACTCTGATTGGAGCCGGTAAAGAACGGGATGGTGTGTATTACTTTACGGATTTGGTTTCAGCGAAGAGTCATCGAGTTGTTGGAGGTTCTGATCATGTCTTGTGGCATCATCGTCTGGGTCATCCGTCTTTTTTCTGTGTTTTCTGATTTAGATTTTGTTTCTAAACCTGCTAGCTCAAGTCCGTGTGACACTTGTTTTAGAGCTAAGCAAACGAGTGAAGTTTTTTATGAAAGTTTGAATAAAACAACAGAGTGTTTCTCCCTTATTCATGTCGATGTTTGGGGTCCTTACAGAGTACCCTCGTCTTGTGGAGCGGTCTACTTCCTTACTATAGTAGATGATTTTTCCAGGGCTGTATGGACGTTTCTTCTTCTGGAAAAATCTGAAGTTCAAGTAGTTTTAAAAAGGTTCTTGGCTTACACAGAAAAACAATTCAAGAAACCAGTAAGAATGGTGCGTAGTGACAATGGGACAGAGTTCTTGGTGTTGTCGTCTTACTTCAAAGATCTGGGTATAGTCCACCAAACCTCATGTGTCAACACGCCACAACAGAATGGTAGGGTGGAGAGAAAACACAGACACATTTTAAATGTATCACGTGCTCTCTTGTTTCAGGCGTCTCTTCCGGTGAAGTTTTGGGGCGAAGCAGTACTCACAGCTGCTTATTTAATCAATCGAACTCCTTCCTCTGTTCTTAATGGCCGTTCACCCTATGAAGTACTTCATGGAGTCAAACCAGACTACAAAGCTTTGCGGGTTTTCGGTTCTGCTTGCTACGTACACAAAGCTTCACGAGACAAGGATAAATTTGGGCATAGGAGTCGCCTGTGTGTGTTCGTTGGTTACCCCTTTGGCAAGAAAGGTTGGAAAGTTTTTGACATCGAACGTAACGAGTTTCTTGTGTCTCGAGATGTAGTTTTTCATGAAGACTTGTTTCCCTATGTTGATCTTAAACCTGCTCCAGCAATCAAACCGCCATTGGAGATTGTCAGTGATGAAGATTGGGTTCCTACACTGTCAGACGACAGGGGGAGTAACAATGCTCCAGTAAGTGCGCCTGTAACAGAAACAGAGCATCCCATTCCGATTGCTTTACCAACTCCCACTACGGTTTCTGAAACAAGTCCTGCTCCAGCTTTGTCGCCTTCTTCAGATGCTGTTCCATTATCTACTTCTGAGTCAACTTCCTCTCAGCCTACCTCAATATCTACTGATGTAGAATCTATACCTGTAACACTTGGTAGGGGTCAACGTGAGAAATCAAAACCTGTCACACTTCGGGACTACCTTCTGTACAACACTTCGGCTGACTCTACTAGTAATACACACTATTTCGTTTCTTCATCCTCCACATTAGAGCCCTCGTCATCGGTCTCAGGTACGTCTTTATACCCTCTATCTGATTACATTACTGACGAGCAGTTTTCTACTACCCATCGAGCTTTTTTGACAGCCATCACTAACTCTGCTGAACCTAAGAACTTCAAAGAGGCTATGCAACTTGAAGTTTGGAGAAATGCAGTTGGTAAAGAGGTCGTCGCACTTGAAAACAGTGATACTTGGGATATCACCAACTTACCACCTGGAAAAGAAGCAATTGGTTGTTTATGGATCTTCAAAATAAAATACAATGCGGATGGCACAATCGAAAGATATAAAGCTCGTCTGGTAGTGAAGGGTAACAATCAAGTTGAGGGTGAGGATTTTAATGAAACTTTTGCTCCAGTAGTCAAAATGACAACTGTTCGTGCTTTATTACGACTAGTTGCAGCCAAACAATGGGAAGTGTATCAAATGGATGTTCAAAATGCCTTTCTTCATGGTGATCTCGAAGAAGAAGTTTATATGCAACTTCCTCCGGGTTTCAGACATTCACATCCTAACAAAGTATGTAGGCTACGCAAGTCTTTGTATGGTTTGAAGCAGGCCCCTCGATGCTGGTTTAAGAAACTCTCGGACGCCTTAATACGTTTTGGTTTCATTCAGTCCTATGAGGACTATTCTCTTTTCTCTTATGAACGCAATGGTGTAGAGATTCGAGTCCTCGTCTATGTCGATGACTTACTTATTTGTGGCAACAATCCTCATATGTTGAAGAGATTCAAGGAATATTTAAGCAAGTGTTTTGCTATGAAAGATTTGGGGAAGCTCAAATACTTCCTTGGGATCGAAGTTAGCAGAGGCTCTGAAGGTATTTTCCTCTCTCAGCGCAAGTACACACTGGATATCATTTCTGATACAGGAAACCTTGGCTCCAAACCCGTCTCTACTCCTCTTGAGCAAAACCATCAACTCGCCAAGTCTACAGCTCCTCCTTTGACTGATCCAACCAAATACCGTCGACTGTTGGGTCGTTTAATTTACCTGCTGAATACTCGTCCCGACTTATGTTACTCGGTTCATCTGCTTTCTCAGTTTATGCAAGTTCCTACAGAAGAACACTGGTCTGCAGCGCTTAGAGTCGTCCGTTACTTGAAGAGTTCACCTGGCCAAGGCATACTTCTCCAGTCAAATAATGATCTCACGCTCACCATCTACTGCGATGCAGATTGGAGTGGATGTCCCTTAACTCGTCGCTCTTTGAGTGCGTGTGTTGTTATGCTTGGAGGTTCTCCGATTTCTTGGAAAACAAAGAAACAAGACACTGTTGCAATGTCTTCTGCAGAGGCTGAATACCGTTCAATGGCTATTGCTTTACGAGAAACAAAGTGGATACGTCGTCTACTCAAAGAACTTGGTGCTGAACAACTTCAACCTACACGTTTCTTTTGTGACAGTAAAGCCGCTATACATATTGCTGCGAATCCGGTGTTTCACGAGCGTACAAAGCACTTGGAACGTGATTGCCACTCTGTTCGTGATGCTGTCACTGATGGTCTCATTGTTACTCAACATATCAGTTCAGACTCTCAAATTGCGGACATTTTGACGAAGGCATTAGGGCGAGTACCTTTTCAATCCATCAAGTCCAAGTTGGGTGTTATTGATCCACACGCTCCAACTTGAGGGGGAGTATTGGGGATAATATCGTTATATATGTTAGGATAATTACGGACATGTTGATAAGTCCATATTCCTAGTTAGATAAGGCCATATCTCCTAATTAGATTGAGGCCGAGATCTTTCTCTTGTTGTATAAATACTTTGCCTTTGACTTTCTAATAACACAAGCACATTGAGTACACAAATCTACAGCTACGCGACTCTTATGTTAATATGATGATGAAGTTGGCGAACTCACGGGCCATAGGAGCTTCTGGATACGGTGGATCTGGTTTTGAGTCGGGTCAGATGAAGGAGTACGATGAGAAAATGCTTGTCGAGATTTACAAGACCATATTGATGGCGCAGGCTCAGGGGAAACTCGTGCACCACGACACAGCTAATAAGCTTCCAGATGAACCAGCGGTTTTCTCTGTCTATCCTGTTGTCTAGGAATCTAAAGAAGAAGAAAAAAAACAAATATCCTTTTTACTTGCTTGTAATAAAAGAGAATCAAAATTCTTGACTTGCTTTTCGAGATTTGCTGATAGCAGAGTTGTGATTTTGATCAGTATTAAATAACTATAAAAAAGGGGAAGATAGTTATTAAAGGAAAAAAAAGTAGATGGTGGATTGTTGATTTTATTTAATGGAGTTTTTTTTGACAAAGGGCTTTTATTTAGTGGAGTTTTCATTATTTTATCAAGTTTGGTTGAATCTCTGATTCTGAAATATAAAGATTCGCATCTACATTGTAATTATTCTTTCTTTTTTGAGAAACACTAATCGTAATTATTCATGTGTATGACTTAGTATTTTATAATAAAAGCGACCCTATAAAATATAAATTTGTTGACTATATATATTGTGGAATTTGGTTGACTACTTTTGCTAAATGAAAGTGTTATTGGGGTTTAGTTACAAAAAAAAGTGTTATTGGGGTTTTAGTTACAAAAAAAAGTGTTATTGGGGTGTGTGTGGATTTCACCTTGGAATCGTTTCAAAAACTTCTGAACGCAATGAACGGTGTCGGTGTGGTATTGTTATTGCGTCGAGTGGAGAAGGATGATTCCAATGAGTCAGCTAAGCGAAAGCTAGTATTGTGTTTCTTTCAACCAACTAAAACACAATAACTGAAGTACCTACCTATTCATGTGAATTCACGCCTATCCCTGAAGATGCATAAAAAAAACTTTTGAGGCCAGAAGCTTTAAAAAAAATTAGTGTGAATTTTTTTTCGGAAAATAAGAAAAAAATGGTGTTCTAGGTTCGAACGCATGAACCAAGAAGTACACATTACACCTGTTTTTGCTAATTGTAGACTAATTAAGTAGAATGGTTCAGTGCTATCTACGCTTCCTGCTTAGGACGTGGTACCTTGTGACTAGGCTACTACGTTTACTTCCTTTCTCAGTGAAAGTATCATCTGAAATTCAATAGTGTTATATCAATTACTATCAAAAGTATATGACATATCAAGTATATACTCTAGCTGTAAAATATGATGATATACCGTCACATTTTATATGTAATTACAGCTAAAGATGATTTGTTGAAAGTGTGAGTGTTTTTAATATAGAAAGACAAAGTTTGGTCATACGTTGTATCATCTAGTAGTATAATATTTTTTGTTGTTTAAAATAGCTCAAATTTAACTCTATAGTTTTCTAGGAAAAGATATTATGAAGTTATATATTGTCTGACGTTAGTATCATGTTCACTATGTTATGCATATCACTAGCATATAAAGTTTAAGATAAATAAATTTTGATAAATCAATACCATTTTCTATTATCATTT
>CAJHQP010008692.1:0-25727 GCA_905132765.1 Moricandia arvensis | reverse complement strand
TTTCTTTTATATGAAATATATTGGATTGTTTGGATTGTTCTTATACGAACTCTTACTTTAGTATATTCAGTCGACCATATTATATGAGCTGTTCTTTGAAATTTCTTTTCTTATTCTTTATGATACCTTTATTATCTTTATCCAGTTGATTAAATATACTGCTACTACATATCATATTCTTTCCAGGACATTATCAATTTGGAATATGAGTATCATCCACCACATATGGAGTATATCTCCCTTATAATCTGTTCTTTGGTCTCTGTTGAGTAATCCTTGTAGTAAATCAAGGCCATTCTTAAATGCTTTTAGTAGGAATTATGAAACACCTTAAACCACGTGGTCAATCCTTATATCTCACGATTAATTTTCCCTCACAAGACTCATTATCCATTTGGTTATCAGATGGCGTCTGTAATGGCCAATTACGTCCATCTCTCTCTATAGATTCTTTTAAAATTCTTCTTTTAAACCCCACGTTCTTTAACCTATATTTATGAGTACTCCACACGTGGGTTTCATGATCCTCGCTTTATAATTTTGTATTCAATTCTTACCTGTTTGCGCTATGTAAATAATCATTGTATCGATACCCTTTTTCTGCGTTCCATTGTATTCCAGACATAACATAATTGATTGCAATCTTTATGACCTTTAATATCATTTTTTTTTTTTTGATGTTTGGCGTCCCATAATCACCTTAAGTACCATGGATTTTGGCATCCCAAAATCTAATTGTATGGTATCTATATGGTCAACATTTTCTATGTCTGGGATGGTTCCTTATGACCTGGGAATATCGTTTAGCACCTTTTCTTTCCTTCACGAGTCCTTTATCTTATGGAACATATTTGGTCTATCTTTATATAGGAACTCTTGAGCAAACTTTGATTGTTGTCTCTTCTTAGGGACAACAAAATTTCATTGGTGCAACCTGCGTATGACTTAGTCATCCTTTTCTTTTCGGGTCCAATTGATGTCTGGCATTTAGTTCTGCTAGCTTTTTATATCATTTTTAGTCCGAGGATTCTTGCCAAGACAATGATGGTACATACCTTCTCCTATTCTTTACCAGCTTTTATAAACTTTCTTCCCCTTTAAATTGGATGATCGGATTACTATCCTTGCAATCTTGTTCTTGCCACTTATAGAATCACCATGTTGGCTCAAGACATTTTAAAAACTCGGTGGGAGAAAGATATTTCATCTACATATATTCTCATTCTCAATCCTCTTCTTTGAGTTTTTCCATTCTTAAATTGACACATATGTCTGTTGGTGGTATACTTCAGATTCTCTTTAAGATTTTTATGTATTATGTCTGGTTTATTGACCCTTAATCTGAGATGAGAATAACTATATGCCATCTTAATATGGCCTGATGCATATTCAATCTTAAATATGTAAATGTTTCATGTGTCCTCAAGCAGTAGGTATGTACTTTGTTATTTGAAAGAATTGGGCCAAGTCTTACCATGGGTCATGGACCTTTTGTCACACGTGATTGTGATTGTTCATGGGATTTCACGGTTTGTCCTCACTCCCCCTCATGGACATACTATAATCACTGGTCGTCTTGGTTTGAACGAATAGGATTGCGACCCTTAAAGGGTCAGCCAGTTTCCCTTGTGTACATGTTACACAACGTGAAGATTTAGGTAAGGACTGACCTAGTGATCGTAACGTATGTTGTAGCGCTGTGTCTGTGTGAAGATAGATATGATTATCTAGATTTCCATGCCCATAACGACCCCTATTGGAAGGGCCTTGGCGGAGATGTTAATCCAATTCCACTGCCATAAATGGTAAAGTACTTTTGGTCCATCGGAGGTAGTTAGCAGACCCGCGATATAGTAGCACTATCGGACCCATCATATGTCTTTACCTCAAAATAAAAATCTCCGATTCCCTGCTTTCATGTTAGGAAGTTTATCAAATGAATTCAAGGTTAAAAAGAAGTATACTGTGATGGGTTTATTTATAGTCATTAAACACAGACTTTTTCTCCATATAAGGCAGTCTTTAGGCGATATTCATTCAAGTGTAAAATCTAGAAAGGTTAGGATCAATTTTGTGTACACTTTCATTGGTACCACTATCTCGTTTAATTACTCCCACTTAACAATGTGAGGTAGATATAACTCGATCTCCCAAGGTACCTACTGAATCTTTTTGAGAACGGTCTGAAAAGGGGTCTTTATTGGGTGAATATAAAAAATTTTGTCTATGCCCCTAACCCTATAAAGTTCAATATTGATAACCTTTGTGAACCCGGTCGCGACTATAACCTATTATCTGTACCCATGTCCCTAAATACAATGAACAAATTCATACCCACAGCAACCATGAACTGAATCCCATAGAAGGTACCAGATGAAGATAAATTATGCCTAAATTGACGGAACCATTCAGATATTAGATAGATGATACCCGAGTGGGGGCGGAGACCCTTTAGATACTAACCCTGCCAATCTCAAAATGGAAATATTTGCATATAACAAACCAAAAAAAAACAAAAAACTAGCTTTATTAAAAGACACGAAACTCCAAAAATCAGCTATGGATCCCCTACCCACGAGAATGCGAATCTGAATATATACTTTATCAATTCTTTAGAATCATACTCCAAGAAGAAAAGGATACATCAATAATCTAGTAAACAATCATCCCCTCTATCATGAATATCACCCAAATCCGTTCATTCTGAAGCGATCAATATGGAACATAAATTGCAATGTGGGCTTCGAAGATCTTCAACCGTCCTTCCAAAAACTTAATAAATTGCAAATAAATAGATCACATAAGAAATGTAAATTGGGAAGCGTGCCCTAAGCACAGTAACTTTGCCAAAATGACTGCTCACTTAGGCTACAAACAGCGTAAATAGACAGCCCACTGGATTATGGTCGGCCTTGTTAGAGAAGAGGTAATAATGAAGATCCGAGATATCGAGCACTCGGCCTCAAAGTACACATTTTTCAACCATACGAGTTGTAATCTGCGGCCTCAATAAAAATCTCGCCCATACAGGCGCCATAACCTCGACCGCGCCGATAATTACTTCGAACCGCCAGGCGCCACGGTCCCGGCTCATCTACCCATGCTCGACCGTCCGATTTGGCTAAATTTCATGAAGTGGAAGCGTGGCCATGTTAGCCTACTTCTAAATCAGCAATCCTAGTGGTGCGCAGATAGTGGCCTCAGGTTACCAACAATAGGAAGTGTACTAATCTCTGTAACTACGAAGGTAACTACCATTACACATCTGTTCTATTTCATAATTAAGCAATAACCCATGTGTTCTTTCTCATGCCAAGGCGAGCAACACAGAAAATAAGATCAGCACTAAGTAGGTGAAGCCAACTTATCTCACGGAACTAAGTTAGTTGTCGAAGCCAACACACAGTTGCTTAAGGGCATGGAAAATGCGAACTCCGGAAAAGGTTTCTTCTCAACCAAAAATCCTTATTCTCGTAAAACCTCCGGATCTCCCAGCAGATATTCAACTTTTGAAACGATCTTAACCAACAAGTGTCGGGGAAATTACTACGGTCCGATCGGACTGTAATAAGTGGCAATAGGATCACATAATGGACTCCATCACAATCATCAAAAGAAGCACTTTGGTCCAGATCACCGTTCTACATTTATTGGTCGATCATATCTGGCTTTCAGCTCGTCAAAAACTAAAATACAAACAAACACATCCAAAAACCCTAACTCCCAAAGAAGCTCGACAGAGGAATTTAACAAGTAGTTCAAAGTATTCGACTACCTTAGAGCTCGTCAAATTATTGCAAGTGATAGTCAACTTATAATTACGATTATCGGCTCATGTAAATACTATCTACATCAACTAAAGACAATCAATCTGATACAAAGCCGTATAAAAATAATATATCGAACTTTCCAGACCCCGGATCCTTTAACGTGGACTTTTAGGAATGACCTAATTTGGTATCAAGCCCGGCCCCAAATTGAACCCGGAGGATAATTACCATCATCCCCAGATAATTAGACCTTTAAGGGTCGTATATCCAAGTTAATACAAATATCCTCACCACCATCTACGAGATCATAATAACCATCCATGAGTATTTCAGAAACTTTCAAGATTTATTTATATCAACCATCCATAACATCGGTTTCTCAAGTTATCAAGCTGCCACCATCAAAGACAATAGTAGAGTCAATGGAACGAAATGGACTGGTTAACCAAGTATCCGATACGCCATAATGCCAACTATACGGGCCAGTATCCCGAGAACGATGCAATACAAATAAACTTCTACTCAACAAAACACACACAAAAGCCAAAAAAAACAAAAAACCAAACCACAAACAAACAAAAACAGAACCTCAGATCACACAAAACTTAACAAGGTTATATGATCGATTCAATCTAACAACTTAATTAGCTATAAAATCGGTTTATGTTTTTAAGGACAATGGGTCGGTTCAATTCAAAAAAAAAACAATGGTTTATTTTAGCAATTCCTAACTAGTAGTTCTAGGTGATCAATCAATCAAACAAAACAAAAACAATCAAGCAAATTTTCGGTTTTAATTATTAAAACCTAATTGGGTTTACTTATTTTAAGCAACCTAATAAGAACTCTGTACTATAGGTTATGACCCAAGATATTAAGCGTATCTGTAAGAAGAATTTTAATTTAAACAAACCTAAGCAATTCCCTAACTGCGAAATTCTATAAATTAGGTTTATCGAATTAGGACTTTTTATGATTAAAACAAACCTAACGCCAAATCCTAACGTGAATTATAATTAGGATCTCGATTATAGGAGGTTTTTATATGTGAACTTAACAACCTAAGCAACCTAGTTCTCTATAAGTGATTCCACGGCCACTTTTCACACAACTATCTGCACATAAACCAAGGCAATTATCAAAACAATGGATATGTACCCTTATGTTTGATAGGAATGAGATTTGTTCTATAGTATCCAGCAATCTAAGCAATATATCTATGATTTGATGTTTATGGAATTTAGGGTTTTTAGGGTTACCGTGAACCTTAGATCGGGTTGGACGGACCACCGGAGTTTGTCGCGGGGGTTGTGGACTGATCGCAAGCTGGTCGGAGTGGCTGAGAGTTATCGGGTTTGTCGTCCTGGGTGAATCGCGTGCTGGATCGAGGTGATATCGACTGTCGGGTGATGCTTTCTATCGGGTGATGCTTGTGGTGCTATCGGGTGGTCTAGGGTTTTGTATCGGGTTGTAGAGAGAGAGAGAGAGAGAGAGAGAGAGAGAGAGAGAGAGAGAGAGAGAGAGAGAGAGAGAGAGAGAGATTCAGGTGTGTTTTTAGTTGTAGGGAGCTGAGATTGAATCGATGAGGGTTTTAGGGTTATGGTTCTTGACGGCTGCTTTTTGAGGTTATGGAAATCGGATTTTAGCTTAGGATTTATGAGAGACGTATCGTGATGATAACGTGTTAAGAAAATAATGGGAGAACTTGTAAATCTTATTGAGTAAACTCGATGGAGGTTTCCTTTATATAGGGATTACATTAGACCGTCATTAACATAAATGGAAAGATAACATTCCTAGATAAACATGGAAAAGGTAAACATCATCTAACAAGGAAAATAAAAGTTTTGGCTAGTCCTTATCCACTCATGGTCAATATTCCTTTTGGTCGATGGAATATTTCTTTTGGTCGAGTATGATTCCTTTTGGTCGGATCCATCTTATCCCTTGGTCGAGTTTGGTTTGGTCTAATCCTCATGGTTATTGCATTCACATCAAATGATTCATAACAATAAAAAGCTTTCTTATCAATTTATATCTTAATTCCAATTAACTATATCAAATATACTCTTGCTGTTGCGAAAAGATTTACATTTAAAAAAAATATTTCAAAATGCATTTTTACATTTTAATGCATTATTTAACTATAAATTATAAATTTCAAAAAATATAATTAAGTTTATTATTGATTAAAATTTATGAAAAATACTTAATTGCAATAAGTAATGCCTTACTAATCCAAATTTACATATTAAAATTTAATATGTATGAAAATTCTAAACTTTACATTTTTTATTGATAGTATCCTAGAGTTCATAAAATTTACATATTTTGAAGACAAATGGATTATATCATTAAATTAATTATACCTAACCAATTTTATTCCTGCAAATTGATATCATAAATGTTTATGTTTCTTTTTCAAAGTTAGCTGAAAGCAAATGCATTTGTTATGTCTTTTACATATTAGGTAACTTTTTACAATTGTTTTCAACGGTAGATTTTTAACACACATTCTCGAAATAAAGATTTTATACACATTCATTAATTGAATTGCAGAAAAAAAACAGAACTATAGAAAACGGAGTGACATTATGAATAGAGGATCAACCAACAACTGAAAATATCGACGTGTTTTTCTTACCTAAAAGTCCAACACGCTCTATCTTCTTCTCATTTCTTATAATTAATGTATTCACAATAGCGACGCGCTTTTCTTAAACTTATTGTTAAATATTAATATGAATGTCATGCATGTTTCTCATATATTCATGTCATTTTATTCCAGTGATACATTATATTTTTTCGTTAAAGGAAGTGGAATAGTATATGAAATGGTAATAACTGTTTATAAAAAAATTACGTCCACAAAAAAATACTTCCTCCGTTTTTTATAATTGACGTTTTAGGAGAAATTTTTTGTTTCAAATTATTTGACGTTTTCAATTTTCTATGTAAAATTTATTAGTATTTAATGTTACATGATCAATGATATTATAGGTTCTATTTTACTATTGGTTGAATTGTGGTTATGTAAACAATTAATAATATTTTTGTTTAAAAATGTAAAAAAATTAAATGCATCTTAATTTGTGTGCATAATCCTATAACGTAAAATATATAAAAACCGAGGAAGTATAGTTCACATATGGAACTCTCTTTCGGTCTTTCCATAGCAAAACCTTTTCTCGTTCTACTACTAATTTAATTGGATCATGAATCCTCATTTCTGTAAACTTTCACCCCTCTTTGTATAAATATTTTTAGAAAAATGAATTAGATAAAGGGAGGACAAGGTTCAGCTTGTTGATCATATTTCCATCTTTACCATTTTTGATGTACAAATACGCTATTAATGTAATATATTTTCGTAAGTAATGCATTTGTATCAACTCATAATTCGTTTTCAGGAATATTTACCGTTACCATACATATTTATCTGAAATTATTAATTGTATGTAGGTTTGTTCATGCATAATATAGTCATTCATGACAAGTTAATGCATCTTCATAATTTTTTTAAAAAAAAAATCTTCATAAGTTTTCTAATTTAAATAAAATAACAATTTTAAAAAAAAATTAACAAGCTAAAAATATTCCAATGTACATAAGAATACCCAAATAAATAGTTCCTTCTGCGGTAAAAAAAAAAAAATCTCAGTTTGCAAAAAAAAAAAAAAAAAAATCTTCATATAGTATAATAAAAGTAAAGAGTCCATGAATATACATTAACTTTTAGACGTATTATTCCTTACTTAGTCATTTTGACTTTTAAATTGTTATATTTTCCTTCTCCTATATACACGCAAAAACCATAATCATAATCATAATCAGACATTCTTGGATGAGTTTTTTTTTCTTCTTGAAACCAAATGGACAAGTCTGAAGAAATCGCTTACGCTTCTGTTCTGTCTCTTCTCTCACTCTCTCTTCTTCTTCTCATCATCTTCCTCCTCTTACTATGCAGAAAGAAACCAATCCGGTCCGACGAATCTCTCCTTCCAAAAACCAAACCGGCGGGAACCACTTACCCATTAACCGAACTAGATTCAGCAACCGACGGATTTAGCCAGCGACGAATCATCGGTAGTGGTCGGTTAGGAACGGTTTACGCAGCGGTTATCCCATCCCATAAAAACCTCGTCGCGGTCAAAAGAATACACCCCGGTTTGGTTTTAAGCAAACCGGGTTCCGGTTTCACCACGGTTCTCAAAACGCTCTCTTCCGCACTCCACCCAAACGTCGTCTCGATCCTAGGCTTCTCGGAAGCTCCCGGCGAGAGAATCGTCGTCACAGAGTTCGTCGGAGAAGCGAAAAGCTTGAGCGATCACTTACACGGAGACTCCGATCTCGAATCGGCGGTTACAACGTTCTTGATTGGCGGAAACGTTTTAAAATCGCGGCGGGTGCGGCGAGGGGTTTGGAGTATCTACACGAAGTCATGAACCCTAGAATCGTCCACGGACGATTCACGTCGTCGAACATACTCGTGGATGAGAAGTTCATGGCGAAGGTTTCTGATTACGGATTCGCGTTCTTGATCCCGCGCGAGAGCGCGGAGGTTTCATGGTACGTTGAAGAAGGGTACTGCAAAGAGAGCGATGTGTACGGATTCGGCGTCGTTTTGATTGAGATTCTGAGTGGGAGAAGAAGCGAGAACGGGTCGGTGGTGAAGTGGGCGACGCCGTTGATCAAAGAAGAGAGGTTCGCTGAGCTTTTGGATCGGAGAGTAGTTGTTGAGAGTGAGGTCAAGTGTTTGGTGATAAGGTTAGCGAAGGTCGCTTTGGCTTGCGTCGGAAACTCGCGGAGGAGTAGGCCTTCGGTTTCGCAGGTGGCGGCGATTTGAACAGTTTGGAGAGGGAAGGAGGAGGGGGTAATTTGAACATTTGAAAAGTTTTTGGGGTTTTATGGAGAAGATTGAGAATGTAATTAGGGGTAAGTTAGTAGTTAATGAAACTGTTAGTATAGTTTACGCGGTGTACATTATTGAGATATACTTTGGGGTATAATTGGTTTCGTATGGTTCAATTAATGATATTATTCGCATCGATCTACAAAATTTGGGAATATTATAATTCTAGAAGTTCGAGTATTATTGATATGATAAAATTAATTTTCGCATGCTCCTGTCGGAAACAATTATAGATTACGAGGATTTATAATTAAAATATGGTAAGTGTGTACTAAAGATTTCATATTTTGACGAGACTTGGAAGGTAGATTATTGTCAAAATTAGACGGTGGACCTAATCTTTGCACCTCATGGAACAAGTCAGTTTTGTTTTTAGTGGTGACAAAAAATTGGTAGATTTTATTTAATTTTTGTTGGGTTCAGTTTTGATTCATGTGACATCAGAGTTCATTCAGATTTAAGTAACTGATTGAATGTAACAAATGTTCTTACTTATCATATTTGTTTATTTATTTTCTTGTAACATTCACAACATTTTGTTTGTAAACTGTTATCTTTGTAAATTAACGTACACGGCGGTTGCTGAAGACCATTTAGGCATTGGTTTAGAACTCAACAGCTATGAAACAAAGTTGTTGTCTCGTGGATCAAAAAATATCTTTGGGGTGATTTTATTCTAATGAACAGTTTTTTTTTCCTTAGAAGCCGAAAGAAATGACAAAAAGAAACTTGAAAGATAGTTAAGAAAGTTATTACTCATTCTATTTCATATCAAATATCATTTTAAGTTTATTTTTTTGTTTTTAGAAAGTGTCATTTCTATAATTTCAATATAATTATGTACATCAAATTCATTTTTAAATTTTTTGAATAACCAATAAATTTTCTTTTAATTAATTATGTATTAAATAAAAATATATTATTTTATTATACAATGTTTTTAATCTTCGTAAAATTTTTTGAAAAAGTTAATATCACCTATTAATAATGAACACACGCCTTGCGAAAACCCGAACATAAACATATATTGATACATTATTTAAATGTTACATCAATGTAAATTACAGAACCGTTCTACTTCTAACCCGTGACATAGTTTCAACAATCATTTTATCAGTTATATCTTAACTAAGAGACGATTAAATTACGCTAGACCGCATCTTATAGCTTAATTAACAAATGTTATTCAACTAACTAAGTTCTCTTCACCAACGAGCTCTTGGTAAGGAGTGTCTAATAAACACTCCCCATTCATATTCAATTCTTGTTAAAAAAGAATTATTTATAATGTTTACTTTTTCAGTAAAATCACATTTTTCAAAAACAAAATTAAGTTGAGCTCATATTTTTTCAATGTTTGAGTTTCCAGTAACAATTTCAATCATAAATAATGAACACACGCCTTGCGAAACCCAAACATAAACCATAGATTGCTACTTTATTTACAATACTTGAATTCTTTTACCAAAAGACAATGTTGGGTTTTGGGAAATTGGAGTAAGTGATCATATAAAATATAATTCACTAGATAACTATATGAGTTCTTGTGATAGGATTATACATATTTATGGATAAGAGAAGAAATTACTCTTTTGGCAAGTGTATTTTTTTGGATGAAAAAAGTTTAAACAAGAAACATGAATATATGATAACAGAAACTGAAAGAAATATCATATAGAAAAGCAATTAATTAGTTTGTGGAAAGGAATATTGAAATTGTCAATGCAAGATAGTGTTGTTATATCATTTATAAATAAATAGAGGTCGATGACGTGATAAGTAAGGTAGGAGACAGAGAAAACGTATAAACATATACGATTATGCATATTTAGAGAAGATAAATAGTAACTATTATGATGTAACTATTTTTTGTTCTATTCTACCAGAAAAAAATAGAATATAAATAATATTTCATAGTAAAAATTATGTGTTATGTTTTTTTTTGTTACGAAATTGCTATGAACTGACTTATCCCTGCAACTTTATTTATTAATCATCATGCTTATACTATCTTATGCAATAAAGTGTATATAATATATCCTATTGTAGTTTGTCCAATGATTTTCTCAACATTATTTACTATAAATACTTATACTATATTTTTTTATCCTATGACATAGTATATAATATGTTACAATATATAGTTATTTTCTCTTTTCATTTTTTTTCTTCTTCGTTCTCCTCTTTCTCTTTTTAATTTCTTTTATGATGTAATGATTATTATGTTTTATTCATTACATCGCAATGTACCCTCCTTTTCATTTTATTCATTTTTCACCTTCTCTTTGCTTTTGTTACTCCTCTTATTCATCACTTTTTATTTTCATTTACCAATGTTATAAATTGTTTACTATATTCTTTTTTTTGTTCTCCATGATAATTCTATACTATTTGTTTAATAAATATAGTATAGTATAATTTTGACTCATTATTCGCTCTTCTCCTTTATCTTATCTTTGTTTCTCTTCGAAACTTTTCCTTCTCTCTCTCTCTCTCTCTCTTCTCTCTCTCTCTCTCTCTCTCTCTCTCTCTCTCTCTCTCTCTCTCTCTCTCTCTCTCTCTCTCTCTTCTCTCTCTCTCTCTCTCCTCCTCTCCTTCCAGTTTCTCCTCTTATAGCTCTTCACTTTTCATTCCCCTTTTCTACTTACTCCTCCTCCTCTTCATATCTTATTCTCACTTCCCCTATTTTTCTTCCTTCACCTTCTCAATTTCTTCTTTCCTCCCCACTTCTCATCACGTAAAAAAGTTCCTTCTTCCATCACTTGATCGCAAATACAAAAAGAGTTTGGTAACATAAAAACAAATTAAATAGTCACGCCACTGAAACGATAATAGCTACACTTTAATGCAATTATTGTTGTTATAAATAAAATGTTCTATGCTATACATTTAATAAATATAGTATGGTATACTATGTTATAGTTTTTTATGCACGCACACACGCATAAAATTGAAAATTTCGTTCCACTTTAATCTTAATTTGTCACATCCATGTCTCACTTTATTATATGGTTATTTTCTTAATATTTATCTTCAATATGTACATTACACCAATTCATCCTTGGTTTTGCTAAAAAGTGAAAAAAAAAATTCACAAAAAAAAACTAAGTTCTCTCGGCGTCACATCACATAGTTCAATTCTTATATAAAGAAGATCCTATCATGAATTTAAAAAAACTCGTAGAATCATTCCATCAAACCTAATTAGTCAATACTAATGACTGAGAATCAAATAGTAAAATACCAATATCCAAAGCAAACAGTTGAACAATATGAAGAGAATTCTGAAGAAGAAAAAAGCCGACGAATCAAAAAGTCAAACACCAAAACGACAAGCCAAAGTTAATACCAAAATACAATGACACCCAAAATTTTCAAAATCTATAAAAATTTAACTATAGATTCGTTATAACTAAGAGTACAAAACCTACGTATGTTACATCTTTAAAATTTTAAAACCAAGATTATTATTTCATTGGACTAATTGCCCGGAACCAAACAACAAATAAGACCACAGACACACAAACCCTAAACCCCATATATAACACATAATATACGACCCAATAGTTAGGCCGATATATATGTATAATATCTACATATAATATTTTTCTTAAGCCGAATATATTCGGGTTTAGTAATTAAACCCCCTCAACTAAAGATGAATCGTAAAATAAACTTTCAACTAAAAATTTTACGAAATAAACCCTCAACTTTAATTCCGTTAACGTAAGTTACTCTCGGTCTAAAATACCGTGACGGAAGATGACATATGTTAACGGTTTATAAGTTGATGATATATTAAAAAACTTAGTTGAAGAATTTTTTTTTACGATTCAAAATAGTGGAGCGGTTTTTATCACTAAAAATCATTAAATATTTTAAAATCTTTATTATTACTTACGCATTGATTTAAATTGATTTATAAGCGTTTAAAACTAATTTATATATCTTTATACAATAGTTTATTATAAAACTTATTTGTACATCCAAAATTAATAATTTATCAAACACTACTTAAATCTAATATAACTTAAAAATATTAAATAATTTGATATTTTGGCAATGGTGATATGAGAAATTTGTGTCTTATATCGCCATTGTCAAATGAAAATAATTAAAACATATAAGTTATATTAGGTGTTAAGTATTGTCGACGATAATTAATTCAAGAAGTCTATCTTTCCACTAGAATGATAATTAATTTTCAATGTCTTATTAGTCAGTTGCAAATGTATTAATTTTTTATGAAGCTTTATAAAATCATCTATAGAATTAATAAAACGATGAATAATGATATATAGTTAATATTAAATGCTTATAAATCAATTTAAATCAATGCATAAGTAACAATAAAGATTTTAAATATTTAAAGTTTTAGTGATAAAAATCCTCAACTATTTTGAATCGTAGAAAAAACTCATCAACTAAGTTTTTAACAATATAAACTCTCAGCTTATAAACCATTAACATATGTCACCTTCTGTCACGGTATTTAGACGGAGGGCAACATACATTAACGAAATTAAAGTTGAAGGTTTATTTCGTAAGATTTTTAATTAGGTTTATTTTATGATTCATCTTTAATTGAGGTGTCTAATTACTAAACATCCAATATATTCATTCTAAGATTGTAGCTTCAGAGCCATGAAAACACGTGTGAAGTAGTGTCTATCGTGGCCATTCCTACATGAACACACAAATCAATTTTCACATGTAGGCTTTTGCTTCTCTAGCACACTCCTAAAACCGGTGTGATCACCTTAATATATAGGGATTTTAGTAATTAATACCCCTAACTAAAGATGAATCTTAAAATAAACTCTCAACTAAAAATTCTACGAAATAAACCCTCAACTTTAGTTCTGTTAACGTATGTTACCCTCCGTCTAAAATTCCGTCACGGAGGGTGACATATGTTAACGGTTTATAAGTTGAGGGTTTATAATTCTAAAATCTTAGTTGAGGGGTTTTCTTATGATTCAAAAATAGTTGAGGGTTTAATCACTAAAACACATTGAATATTATAAAAGTTTATTATCATTTATACATTGTTTATAATTGATTTATATATCTTTAATACTAATTTATAAAATTTTATATATTATTTTATCAATTTGAAACCAATTTGTAAAGATTCATAAATATTTTAATATTTTTATAAATAATTAATAAGGCTCAGTACCGGTCTGGACATTGTATGGGTTGGAGCTAAATTTTTTTCTTGTGCCTATAAATTAATAAAAATCATAGAAAAGATGGGAATAAAAAGTTAAAGGAGAGATAAATATTTGAACTGGCCATTTCTACATTGTTAGGAACATCCAAAACTAATTTTGCTAAGGGATGTTTTTAAGAAAATTACCGATAATTTACTTATTTACTTGTGAATCTTTAAACAAAAATAGAAGTTGTTCTTAAAAATAAGTAAATTATCGACCATTTTTTTAAGAATAACCCTTAGCAAAATTGGTTATGGATGTTCATTAAAAATGTAGAGGTGGTTAAGTTTGAGTACTTTTCTCTACTTTAATTTTTTATTCTTGTGTGTTCTATGAATTTTATTAATTTATAGGCTCAGAAAATTTTTAGCTTTCAACCCATACAATATTCGGACCGACACTACGCCTTATATTAAAACATTTATGATTTTTCAGAAATTGGTTATAAAATTGATAAATAATGTATAAAAATTTATAAATTAGTTTTAAAGAATTATAAATCAATTTTAAACAATGCATAAATGATAATAAAGCTTTTAAAATATTTAATGTGTATTACTGATAAAAACCCTCAACTATTTTTGATACGTAAGAAAACCCCTCAACTAAGTTTTTAGGATTATAAGCCCTCAACTTATAAACCGTTAACATTTGTCACCCTCCGTGACAGAATTTTAGACGGAGGGTAACATCCATTAACAAAACTAAAGTTGAGGGTTTATTTCGTAAGATTTTTAGTTGAGAGTCTATTTTACGATTCATCTTTATTTGGAGGGTTTAATTACTAAAAACCCTAATATATACTTTATGATGTAGAAAATAAGGAAGCATAAACCTGCATAACTACTAAAAATTTAAAAAGTATCAATCATTTATCGTGGTAACTAAAAGAGGAATTGGATTGTATAATCAACATTTTTTAGTAGTTAGCTGTCTAGTCAATTTAGTGATGTCGATGTGATATTATCCCCTCTATGTTAATCTGAAAACATTGGTTATATGACAACTTTGAGGAGCATGCTGACGTGTCAAACCCATAGTACTCTTCAGTCCTCTTTTTTCAAAATTCAATGGACCTTATTAGAATTGTCAAAAATGATACTAAAAAAACCACTCAATACTTTATTATATATCACCAAATTTGAATATGAAAACAAATAACTATTTCATTGAACATTTTGGTCATTTAATGTATTAAATTTAATTCTTTTCTTTGTCTTTTGATCCCCAAATCTCACTAAAGAATTTACAAGAATATTTGGAAAATTAATAAATAAATGTATAATTAATTCCTTTGAAATGTGTAAGCCATGATCTAGATTTAATTTAAATTAATAGAGAAGTCACCATACACAACTTAAGAATCTAAAAGTAGGCTTAATAAGATGAAATATTTTATTATATATTTTTATATATGTAGAATCAATTATAATGAGATAAATGAAGATTAAAAATGATGTAAAAATAGAAATTATATAGGATAATCTTTTTTAGTTTTATTCACTTAAAAAGTCCTCAAAAAGAGAATGACAAATGATGTTTAAAGGGAAAATATATATATATATATATATATATATATATATATATATATATATATACCCTATCGTTAACTAAACTAGATTTAAATTTTAGAGTTAAATAAATAAATAAACATAAAAAATTCAAAATATCTTTTTTAAAATAGATTCAAAAATCATTTTCAAATTTCAAAATAAAATTTGAAAAAAACAATGCAATTTTTTATAAAAATTTCAAATTTGAAAACATATAATTCAAAACTATATAAATTTTGTATATATTATATATATTTTTAATTTTTATTATTTATTTATATTTATATATCTATAAAGAGAGTAGTTTTTGCTTCTTTAGTGAAACATCTTTTCGTCATTTTTCTCCTTGAAGATTCTTTTAATGACAAAAATTTAAAAGTGACATAAATTGAGAGAATTTTCAAAAACGTGAAAATTCAAACACAATTTTTAAACAGTTACCACCATCAAATTATTAAAATGAAAACAACAAGAAACATTATTTAGTATTTCGTGTCATGTCTGGAGAAAAATGACAAATTGCAAATACATAATAAATTTTAAATTGCAAATGTCTCATTATTTTAATTATTTCGCCCCGCATAGGGAGCAAGTTGTCATCTAGTTTGTATAATATTTATAATGACATTAGCATCTCTATTAACCAATTGCGCGACCGATTACGGCGTAACTCAAATGAAGATCAATATTACACATGTTTAGTGGCTTGTAGTGTAAAAATATTATTTAAAGTAATTTTTTTTTGTTTTCTTTTTAAAATATTTTATTATTATTTTTAACAGATCGAATTGAAGATCAAGTAAAAATAATGATTTCCTGGAACACCAACGAATAAAATCAAATAAAAGATTAACTATTTGTGCTAAGCAGAGCGAATTATGAATATCCTAAAATTTTGGATATCTGCTCCGTGTCCAACCCTAATTCGATGCCCCAGTTTCATGTCAACTTTCTCTACTTTTGTTCTTATTTTTTCTTTCACTTTATTTTATCGTATGGGTCCCATTGAACATTTTTACGTAATTTAAAAGACATTTTTCATGCATTTAATATGTTTGCAAATCTTTTTACGTTGAATAGTTATTATTACAAACTATGAAAAATAGTACAAACAATTACAACTCGATATTTTTCATGAAGTGAATAATTAATAGTGGTTCGTGATAAATTCATATAACAAACACCGATTTGCAGGGATATTAAACGATGTCGAGGAAGTGAAGACCCGGGTCAATCGCCCTTGAGTCAAAGAAGACTAGGTTTGAGAGAGATGAGCTTCAAATGGGCCATGGCGAATTATACTAAGCCCACATGAAAGAAACCCAATATTTTTTCATTCTTGATGAAAGATGAACTTACATGGAAAAATAGAAGTATTTGATTAAAAGGTTTTTTTTATGACGTGGACACCGTTTCTGATGATCTTATTCACCTTTTAGTATAGTATATATCTGCAAAAAGTTTGATTTCAAAACCTAAGGAGAAAATTTCTTATATTGAAGATGATTAGAAGATAACATGAGATGTTGTTCACCATCATTTCTCTTAGGAAATCAATTTCATGGGGTACACTTATCTTTAGTATCAAAGATACTACAAAACAAAGAGCAACACAATTGATGATCAACATCCATTACGAACCAAAAGTACCTTTCTACAAAAAAAATATATAGGAGTAATAAAGGACGTGAAACGAAACCATGAAACGGATTAAAAAGAGAAGTGAATAATGAATAGTGGTTCGTGATAAATTTATATAACAAACACCGATTTGCTGGGATGTGGAACGATGCCGAGGAAGTGAAGAGTCGGGGTCGATCGTCCTTGAGTCAAAAAAGACTACGCTTGAGAGAGATGAGCTTCAAATGGACCATGACGAATTATAATAAGTCCACATGAAAATACTGATATTTTTTATTCTCTATGAAAGATGATCTGACATGGTAAAAAAGAAGTATTTGATTGGACAATTTTTTTATTGACCTGGACACCTTCTATGATGATGTTTTCCCCCGTTTAGCATAGTATATATCTGCAAAAAATTTGATTTCAAAATCTAAGCAGAAAAGTTCATATAATGAAGACGATTAGAAGATACCATGAGATGTTGTTCACCACCATTTCTCTTTAGTAAACAATTTCATGGGGTACACTTATCTTTAATATCAAAGATACTACAAAACAAAGAGCAATACAATTGATGATCAACATCCATTAAAAACCAAAAGTACCCGTCTACAAAATTTTTATATAGGAGTAATAAAGGAGGTGAAACGAAACCATGAAAAGGATTAAAGAAGAGAAGTGAATAATGAATAGTGGTTTGTGATAAATTCATATAACAAACACCGATTTGCAATGATGTGAAACGATGCCGAGGAAGTGAAGCTCTGGGGTCGATCATCCTTGAATCAAAGAAGACTAGGTTTGAGAGAGATGAGCTTCAGATGAGCCATGATGAATTATAATAAGCTCACATGAAAAACCCGATATTTTTCATTCTTGGTGAAAGTTGATCTTACATGGCAAGATAAAAGTATTTGATTGGATAAATTTTTTTTTATTGATGTGGACACTTTTCTCATGATCTTATTTTCGGCTTGAATAGTTATATTATTACAAAATATAAAAAATATTACAAACAATTACAACTCGATATTTTTCATGAAGTGAATAATTAATAGTGATTCATGCTAAATTCATATAACAAACACCGGTTTGCAGGGATGTGAAACGATGCTGAGGAAGTGAAGATCCGGGTCGATCGTCCTTGAGTCGAAGAATACTAGTTTGAGAGAGATGAGCTTCAGATGGGCCATGACGAATTATAATAAGCCCACATGAAAAAATCCCGATATTTTTTCATTCTTGATGAAAGATGAACTTAAATGGAAAAATAGAAGTATTTGATTAAAAGATTTTTTTAATGACGTGAACACATTTTCTGATGATCTTATTCTTCTTTTAGTATAGTATATATCTGCAAAAAGTTTGATTTCAAAACCTAAGCAGAAAAGTTCATATATTGAAGATGATTAGAAGATAACATGAGATGTTGTTCACCACCATTTCTCTTTAGAAAACAATTTCATAGGGGTACACTTATCTGTAGTATCAAAGATACTACAAAACAGAAGGCAACACAATTGATGATCAACATCCATTACGAAACAAAAGTACCTTTCTACAAAAAATTATATAAGAGTAATAAAGGACGTGAAACGAAACCATGAAAAGGATTAAAGAAGAGAAGTGAATAATGAATAGTGGTTCGTGATAAATTCATATAACAAACACCGATGTGCAGGGATGTGAAACGATGCCGAGGAAGTGAAGAGTCGGGGGCGATCGTCCTTGAGTCGAAAAAGACTAGGTTTGAGAGAGATGAGCTTCAAATGGACCATGACGAATTATAATAAGCCCACATGAAAAAACTGATATTTTTTATTCTCTATGAAAGATGAAATGACATGGCAAGAAAGAAGTATTTGATTGGACAATTTTTTATTGACGTGGACACCGTCTATGATGATGTTTTTCCCCGTTTAGCATAGTATATATCTGCAAAAAGTATTATTTCAAAATCTAAGCAGAAAAGATCATATAATGAAGATGATTAGAAGATACCATGAGATGATATTCACCACCATTTCTCTTTAGGAAACAATTTCATGGGGTACACTTATCTTTATAATCAAAAATACTACAAAACAGAGAGCAATACAATTGATGATCAACATCCATTACAAACCAAAAGTAATCGTCTACAAATTTTTTATATAGGAGTAATAAAGGAGGTGAAACGAAACCATAAAAAGGATTAAAGAAGAGAAGTGAATAATGAATAGTGGTTTGTGATAAATTCATATAACAAACACCGATTTGAAGGGATGTGAAACGATGTCGAGGAAGTGAAAAGCTGGGGTCAATCATCCTTGAATCGAAGAAGACTAGGTTTGAGAGAGATGAGCTTCAGATGAGCCATGATGAATTATAATAAGCTCACATGAAAAAACTCGATATTTTCATTCTCGGTGATAGTTGATCTTACATGGCAAGATAAAAGTATTTGATTGGATGATTTTTTATTGATGTGGACAGTTATTCTGATGATCTTATTTTCCGTTTAGTATAGTATATATCTGAAAAAAAGTTTGATTTCAAAATCTAAGCACAAAAGTTCATATAATGAAGATGATTAGAAGATAACATGAGATGATGTTCACCACCACTTCTCTTTAGGAAACAATTTTGATGGGGGTACACTTATCTTAGTATCAAAAATACTACAAAACAGAGAGCAACACAATTGATGATGCACATCCATTACGAACCAAAAGTACCCGTCTACAAAAAATTATATAGGAGTAATAAAGGAGGTGAAACAAAACCATGAAAAAGGATTAAAGAAGAGAAGTGAATAATGAAGAGTGGTTCGTGATAAATTCATATAACAAACACCGATTTTCAAGGATGTGAAACGATGCCGAGGAAGTGAAGAGTCGAGGTCGATCGTTGAGTCGAAGAAGACTTGGCTTGAGAGAGATGAGCTTCAAATGGGCCATGGCGAGTTATAATAAACCCACATGAAAAAAAAACCTGATAATTTTCATTCTCGATGTAAGATGATCTGATATGGCAAGACAGAAGTATTTGTTTGGACGATTTTTTTTATTGATGTGGACACCTTCTTTGATGATCTTATTTCCGTTTTAGTATAATATATATATATATATACACTAGAGATTGATCCACGCACCCGCGCGGATATTAGTTCTTATATTTTTATACATTGATATTTATTTTTCATATTTAGTATTATATATTTTAGATGTGTTGTAATATAACTAATTATATTCAAAAGACCTGGATCGAGTCGAGTAATATGGTAATTTTTTGTACAAATATCTGAAACCATTTCAGATACATTTTTATTTAGATATTTTTAGGTTCTTATACATTAGATCCGAAGTCTTCCAGACCCAATAGGACACAACTCAAAACCCACACATAAATTTATTATATCAAGGGAGACCTAATTTCAAAACAAAAATGGCATCCGAAATGAACAACTCATACCTAAATGGATAACCAATTTCATGCCTAACTGATTTTATAAACTAGTAAAAAGTAATTATTTCTATGTGTTGGCTAAATTAAGTGAAATAGTAAGAGTTTTTTTTTTATGTAGTAAAATAATTATATGGAGGAAAATAATAAGTGATAATAAATATAATACATTTTTATTATTTTGACTTGAGTTATTATTTTATTCACAAAAAAACTTTTGAATTATGCTTTTGGCTACGTAATTTTTCACCAATTGAAACTAAAATAAATAAATAAAAATTAGTAAAAAAAATTATACCAAATGTTTAACCATATGAAAAATCGAGTTGTTTTGTATTTTGAGTTTATAATTGGCACAAAGTTAATGTTGATTAACTTATAAATAAAATTCTGAACTATTATTATGGTAATATAATTAATCATGTGAGATATTGTTAAGTATTATAATTAATGAATTGTTAAACTGAGTGAAATATAGAAAAACAATTAAAGGGGTGTATTGAATGTGAAATTTTTTAAGTGAATTAATTTTAATGAATTTTTATACGATTGTTGGAGAATTGGAAATTTTGGTGTGATTTTGTTAAAACACTCTAGAATCTCATCTAAAACTAAGAAATTCCTCCCAAACACTGTGAAAACATTTAAAACACTCTCAAATTTTCAACTTAGATTTTGTTCAATAATAGTGGATTTTAGAGTGCTTTATGAAAATAAAAATTCAATGACACTGAATTTTAAAGTGTTTTTTAATTCATGTTTAAATAACAGTGGATTTGTCAATTTAATATAAATTACCTCAAATTCTAAATTAAATACTCTCCTTAATTTTATATTAATAAATTACTAAAATGACACTATAATACAACTATCCATGTTTCCTATTCATATTGTTATTTATGTTTCCAAACAATACCAAAATAGTAATTTAGTTTTAATATATATATACATATATATATATAGAGAGAGAGAGAGAGATAGAGAGAGATTTATTGTACTTTTTATCTATTTTATTAAAACAGAATCATTGTTAACTTTTGCCCCTACAACTACATGGAATATTACTTATTTTGCCATTGGACTTACTTTAAAAAAACTAGTTATTTATAACTATGTCTACTTTAATTTAATAACAAACCATGTTCTCTTTAACTATAACAAAAATAGTTTCCTTTTTTCTTGCAGAACCACTTCACGTTAGATTGTTGTATCCGAGACAAACCTTCACACTAATCATACAAGTTCAATAAAATCAGTAAGCAGAAAAAATATAATTTTTTTTGATTCGTATATATCTTTACCCGTCGAAAGCAAAACAACTTTTTTACTGTCGAAACACATAAGTCCAAATTTTGAATTCATCTCTAAATATCAAAAAATATACAGCCGATATATGCATTTAGAGTTGAGATCTGACAAAAGATCAATACAAAATATTGTTTAACCAAGAAAACCTCTAAGTTGTATATCATATGAACTTTTAACAAAACAAAAATTCTGAAGAGACTAATTTTGAATGTAAAATCGACAGGCAAAAAAGATAGATGAATAGTTTGATAGACATGCAAACTATGTTTTGGGTTTCTTGATTTGAATAAAATATGATTCAAATCGTCTTAATTTTTGTATAATATTTGTAAACTTCTTTTGGTGAGTATTGAAGAACATAAAATATGAAAAGGTTATTGCTTGACCGAGAAAGAAGCTTTGACTAGGCAAAATGTGATTGGCATATGCACCACTTTACACGTGATAGTTATTTTTCTGGAATAATTAATCTAGATTGGTTTTTGCTTTTTTTATTTTAGCACAAATCTGTTAATTAATTAAATGGAATATGTATATATATACACATGACATAGCCCATAATTTTTGATAAGTTTTGACGTTTTTGATGATAAAAACATTCTAAATTAAAATCTACAAGATTTTTTAAAAGAAATATTATATTTTTAAAATATGTCGTATACTAAAAATATGATTCAGATATATTTACATTACAATATAAAAGTATTATTCGAAAACCTAAACAAAACATGAAACTTCACGCTAAGAAGTAATCAACCAACATACATAAATTTTATGCTGAAAATGTCAAAAAAATACATAATTTTTAAGTTATTTACAGAAAATTATACCAAAAAATAAAGCAAAAAGTATATCCAAAGCGCGGGTCAAGATCTAGTGTAATATTATAAAATAAGATGAGAGAATCGGATTGGACTTTAATGGGTTTTATGATAAAACATGTATTATACAAATCTGTAATATTTATAAACATACGACTTTAGTGTTCAGACATGCATATATCTCCTAAGCATGTGTTATACGATTTTTTTGTATTATATGTATAGAACGTGGTATTATACATACAGTACCGTATCATACATATAAAATATAAAAAATTACTCTCCACGTGCTTCTCGGTTTTTTTCCACTTTTCTAACAAATCCCTACATCTATGTTGGCCCAAACCGGATTGGTAACTGAGATGGAAGACAATGAAATCGGTCAAACTCAACAGAATTCTGAGAAAATCAAGTCTACAAATTTCAAAGTCAAACACCAAACCGAGTCAAGCCCCACACAATTTTAGATACCAACACAAAAACACTCATAAACCCTAAACCTCAGTTTCAATACAACAATGCTCAAGTCAGAGCCTTGCTAACGCAAACTCTTTACTAATCTCTAAAGATAGAAACTTGAAGATTAAAACATGTTTTCTCCCCTCACTCTGTACAGAGTTTGTCCCATGAAGTAGTTTTTCACTGTCTCTTTCTCTCTTCTTTCTCTAACGCTTTCTTGGGAAGAACATGAGTTTCATACAAAGCTAGAATCTCTTTCTTGCTCTGATGGCCTTTGTTCAGTATCAAATGCCCACAATCATACTTCGTCAGTTCATGCTTAAGATTCTGCACTGTGAGCTTCCTGTAATCTTCTGCTTCCTCATCTTCTTCTTCTCCTTGCTGGTTTTGAGTTTCCTCATCGCCTCTAGAAACCGAAACACCATCTTCATAAGCACCACTGTCATCTCCTCTTGCGGTTCGAGATCGTTTACTAGTCCTCAAGATTCTATCACTTGTCTCTCCAATGTCCATATCAACAGCATCTTCCATTCTGGTCCGCTTCCCGCGTGAAGAACTCGCAGCTCTGATTTTGTTGTCTAGTGCAGTTTCTTTTAATCTAGCTTGAGCTAATCCTTGCTGAAGATTGTCAACGGTTGCCTGTGCAGCTTGCAGCTCAAGAGAAAGAGCTTCAGCTCTTCGGTTTGCCGCTATATGAGCCTTGCGCTCTTCATCCAACAGCTTCTCCAACGACTTCACGTTATGCGCCCTCTGTTCGTTGGTTAGCTTTAACAATGACTCGATCTCTTTCTCTCTTTCTTCGACTCTTGCTTCTAAGACTGTAACCTTGGACACAGCCTCCATCTCAGACAGACGAAGTCTGTGCAATTCATCTTCCAAGTCTGTCTTCTGCCTCTCCAAGTTTTCGAGTTGTCTCTGAGCTCGCTCGATCTGAGCAAGTCTTTCCATTGCCAACCTCTGACTCTCACTTTTCTCATTTTGGGAAGTGACGGCATCAGCTCGAGCTTTGTCCGCCAGTTCAGTGGCACGTTTAGCTTCAATTTCAGCTGTTTTGCATCTCTCTTGGAGATCATCGAACCTTTCAAAGTCGGATCGGTACTTTTGCTCCAGACGGATTTTCTCTTGTTCCAACTTGTTTGCCTCTTTTTCATATGCTAGAGCCTTTGTGTTGGCACTGTCTAACCTATCAATCATTTCCCTTAACTCCAACTTCAGTGAAGCTGTTTCCACGTCAAAGCTTCTGATTTTAGACTCCGCCGCCTGCAAAAGACATCACACAAGCTCAACTAACCAACTTAACTAACAAAGAGATATCACATAGAAGGATAGAATTAACAATACAAGGTTAAAAACTATCATCTCGAAAAGCTCACCTTCAACTCTGATCTTAGAACCGTTAGAGACTGTTCTGCCTTCTCAATTTTTGTGGTCTTCTCCTTAATTTCTTCATCCTGAAATCAGTTAACACCGCATATTGATGATATAAAGATGATTAGAAATCTTAAAGTCGTCTCTTTTAACAAATGGGAGAAAAAAAGATACCTTCTCAGTCAAAGTCAATGTAAATTCCTCCCTAAGAGCATCTTCCCTCAATTGTGTTTCCTTGCCTGAACGTTCTTGCACTGAAGCAGCCTTTTGAAGAGCAGATCTTGCCTCTCCCACAGCATAATCATACTTCCTTTTCCATTCCTCTGTCTCTTCTTGAGCGGATTTGGCTTGTTCTCTAGCTGCAGCAAGCCTAGCTTCAGAAGTAGTACTTCGTGTCCTAAGGACTTCCATATCAGATTTAAGCTGATCTTCAACAGCTTTCTGTTTCAAAACGAACTGGTCGTACTTTCTTTTCCATTCCTTGATTTCTTCTTGTTTAGATTCCAATGTTTTAACCAAAGTGGAGCATCGCTCATTCAGAGAACTGTTCTCCCCCTGTAGTGTAGTTATGCGTTCTCTATATATATTTTCCAGCTTCTTCTTGTCGATGTTGGATTCATCATAACGTTTCTGGTATTCCTGCTTGTATCTCTCGCTATCATCCAACTGCTGCTTTAAATGTTTCATCGCATCTTCAACAGAACGGAATTTCACTGCAAGTGAGTTTTTCTCTATAGCGATATTATCTATAAGCTTTTGGTGAGATCATATATCGGTCCTTCCAGCTGCATGATTAAAACAGAGAATAAAATAGGCAAAATATATGAACAACCTCTAAAGAAACATACACGTAAATCAAAATCAGTGGGAGGGACTAGTAGTAGATACCTTTGTTGCAAGAACACAGAAAGTTTCTGCCATTTCCCTGGGCCATGGCATGATGCTTCATAGTCTGACAAACGAGCTTCTAGAACCTGAGACATAATCGATCATTAAATACCAAAAAAAAAACAATCAGCAACAAAAACCATGGGAACTTCCATCCATAGTACATCTAGTCAAAAATATATATCCATAAGTAAGCAACCTTGACAACATTATCCATATTTGCATTAGAGGCATGGCAAGCTGGCCTTCTCAGGCTGCTTCTCTCCGACTCTTCTCTTTCTTCTTCCCAATAGAGCTCCCGCAATAACAGTAACCAAATATAAACTTTTTGGATAGTGCTTTCGTGCATCGCAAAATTA